>JAQJVL010003614.1:0-57833 GCA_035578905.1 Stictocephala bisonia | reverse complement strand
TTTAAACCAGTAGCGTACCGTATTATCGTGAAAGAAATTGCCGATACCTGTGGCGATACATAAATTTACACTACCTGGTATATTTCGTTGCTAGCGAAAACAGTTGGCAACATGAGTTGCAGGGACGAAGGTACTACGCTCTCCGCCCAGGCACCGCTACTCTACAGCTCCGTCCAGACAGCTCACATTCAAGAACATGCCTCTCTATTTTAAATGATTAAAATTCGGAATGTCGCCGTACAGTTATGGTAGACCTGTTCATATATTCTTAAGGAATCAAAGCTTGGACTGGCTGAAATTGGCAGTTGTTTGGAAACAATTTTACTTGCCATAATTCAATCTGAAAACTCGTATTTTACGTTTTTTAGTCAAAATTATCTCACATATTGGAGGTAGTATTTTAATTTTAAAGTCAGCCAGTCCAAAAGGACACTATTTGTGAACATATTAACACTTATTTCAGCTCAATATGTGGATAAATAACGATAGGAGAGTTTAAAAAGAAGAGGCATGTTTCGCGCCGCCAAATCCACGGGTGAAACCCTCTTAAGAGAACAGAGTATCTAACCTATCGCCTACAATCTCCCAAACACTTTGTCCTCATGTAGCTGGGTATTAGAGATGTAGATCCTCAAATCTTAATATATTTTACTCGTGTCACAATCTTTATGTTTTAAGTGGTCAGCAACAAGTCATAGACATATCTTGAATACAGGATTGCTTAAGCTAAATCAAACTTAGGCTTTATAAATATATAATTTCTGTAGAAAATTATTACTAACATGTCTATTTTAAATATTACATATTTTGTGTTGTACTATTATAAATTATAAATTTACAAAACAGCTTACATTAGTTTAACAAACAAAATATTGTTAATTTGACAGTTTTTAAATTAGTGAACAAAGCATCTTTATAGTCTCATTTTCCGTTCTTAATTTTTAAACACAAATAAATAAATAAATATGCCTTGGTGGATCTAAATGACTGGAAATTATGAATTTTAGTATTATGAAAATTTCCCCACCATTACAAAAATAAGGGGTTGTGTGTGAAGGTAAGACAAATTTTTCAGATAGCAACATGTGACATTGTAGTACTCCAATCCAGAGTCTCTATCAATTAAATCTAAAATCGAAATTTTACTAATTTCTAACTATGTATTCTGTTAACATGTTGTTCCTAAGAGATGATTTAAATTGCTACTAAAAAGTAGCAACATTTGAGTTTGTTTTTGGCAGTTTTACACACAAACCTGTGACTTGCAAAAAAGACTGTGTGGCAATATACTACCAAGCACAGAACACAGTAAAAAGATCTACTACCATTTTTTGCTGTTTGTTATTATCTTGTTTGTTTGCTCAGTTGAAATTGAAGTGGTATTCAGCTGTTAATAATTACAAGTGTTAAGTTTATTTTAGTGATATTAAAAGCAGTGAAACGAGATCATGGAATTGGTTACTCTTATACTGACAACAACACTGAATATTGTAGTAAATCACTGAGTAAAATGGAGGAAACAGAAATGCGTATATTTTGTTGCAAGCTGATAAGATTGGGATACTGCTTGCATTTATAATAAAACCTCTTGTTATTATGAAATAACTGCTGCCATTCGTGTATGGATGGGTTATCACTGCCATATATGTATTGTTGGGTAGGACAAATTTTCATACGAGTTTGGGTGGCCAAATTAGTTATTAACTACAGTTCCCAACCATAGTCATATGTGCTTTTGGGGTGGGAGGGTGAACCACCCTCAGAAAAACATATTTATTAGGTGGGATGGGCCACCATCTATCCTACATGGTTCAAAACACTTCCGTAAGAGTTGTTTGCGAAGCGGGTGGGCCTCCATGACCTTTATATATAATAAGAAGAAGATTCCATTCCCTCCAAATTCTACTAATATCATCCTATAAAAGAGTTTAATCATGTAATTTGAGAAGATAATATAATAAAATATGTTAAAATTTGTGGGTTACCAACAGAATAGTAGTCTATACCTGGTATAAATATATTTTAATAAATTGATCGTATTAAAATTATTTTTCCACAATAGATATTCATCCTGTGAAAAAAATTACATTCTGTTTAAAATGTTATGCTGAACTACAAAGAAAGTCTTGTATTTTTGAAATGATTTTTTTTAAGGAACATTTTTTCTTACTCCTTTTAGTCCTATAGCTCATCCATTCCATATCTAAAATAGCTACTCAAATTCAGCAAAAAATGCAGAAGTATACAATATATTAATAAAAATTAAATTTAAGAGATATTTCCATGATTTATTTTTGTTTTATTATGCATTAAATTTACAATATATTTGTAGATGCGTTTGTACCTAAAAGTTAAACACAAAAAAAAAAATACTAAAACAAAAATTAATAAACATGACAACAGTTTTGAAATTGATGTGAAATAACTGTACAGCATAACTTTTTGAGAAATTCAGTCTATATTTTTTCAAAAGTGAAACTAATTATTTACTTCTTGACAAACAAAAAACTCCTTATTTAAACAAATAAATGATAAAACTAAAAACATTTCATCTGATACCGTACCCAAAAAAGATACATTTTTAAACTTGCCATTGGAGGTCCAAAGGCCTCATAAAAAAGGGGCGATGAGAAATATTTTTGTTAGTTAATTCATTGGTTTTTAATACTAACATATATCTGATAAAGAACATTTAAATAGATCCAAAATTAATGAGTCTTGAGAAATTCATATAGTAAAGAATTTGTTGCACAAAGTTATTTAGAAACTCTCACGCCCATGTGGTTGGAAAAGGCGCAAACTGTTACAACACGGCAACGTTGCATTCAGTTCCACTCGTTGAGCAGCCAAGGAAGGCCACAATTACACAGTCCAGTGACATGACACCTGAAAGATTAATAAAGGGATATAAAATCAGTCGGTAATCATACAATAAAAATATATATTCGACCTACGGACATCAGACACCCGAAACTTGTTTGTTTCAAATTTGTATCCCTTTTCAGTGCCGAGAAAAAGTTACTTTAAAAAATTGAAAACAGAATATGTTTTTGCCACTGAAACTTCATATGTGGTCTCAATTATTGAATTGAATTATTTATCAATTATTGGTCACTATTGAAGATACAAAATGTTCTGGTCATTATTTTTATCATGGTGAATTTTCAAACATCACAAATCATCTAAAACTGTAAATAATATGATTTTAAAAATTGTGAAAAGGTAAAACTATAAAATTTACAATTTCATTAAGGTAAAATTTTGAAAAGATAAGAAAACTTTTGATAGTAATTTAGTTCTCTTCCTCCTTATGCTTTCTATGCAGTTGGTGTTCAAACTCGAATATAGATTTTCGAGTATATATATATATATATATATATATATATATATATATATATATATATATATATATATATATATATATATATATATATATATATATAGATCTATACTTTTTGATCTGACAGTAGTATATAATTGTATATTGTTTTTACCTTTATATGCTGGTTAAAATTATTAAACTTCTAGTTAAATAGGCTGATTAACAAAGTTTGTTTGTTTAACATTAGTTATTTATTAAAATAAATGTTAAATAAAGTAAATAGTACATTAAATAGATAAAATTTAATATATTTAAAACAAGAAATATGTAATTTGAAACTAATTTTAAAAAAATGCTTATTTCCATTTCTTATTCAACATCAACTAAGTATATTCTTGGGAAATCTTGGAAGGAAGAAATAAATTTCTCTCTTAGCTCTCACAAATTTGTTCAGAGAATGAACTTGTTGTAAGGAAGGATTGACACATGACATGTCGTGTGACCATAGTGAATATATCCATGGATCCATGGTATTTGCAGGGTTACAATAATGGTTGAGTGTGACTGATTTTTGTGACATAAGATCACTTTTTCAAATGTTATTTTTTTTAATTTGAACTGTTGTCATAAAAAAAGATTTGGATGCTAACATAATCACCATAAGATGTTTATAGATATTAATTACTATTGTACAAAAGAATAAATAAACCGTAGATGGTTTTATTAGAGGATTTTTTATATAAAATGGTATATATTTGTAACTAAATTTACTTAGTTAAAATAGGTCTATAACATTTTTATGTAAATTATAACATCATCATATATTAGTATAAGTTAACTAATTAATATGAAATGATATTAAAAAAGAAATCAAAATTTATTGTTTAATGATTTTTATGTTATGTTTAGAGTTAAAAAATAATAAAAGTAAATTGAATCAGTATATTTTTGTGCAAATCATAGAATCCATGAGGTCACTTAATGTTTTCAAATAATAACTTAGTAATAAACAGACACAACCATATTGTAAATATTGTTTCAGGCTTTTAAAGCGTGTAAAGTACAAATAAAAATTTAAAACCCTCCAAAATTGTATTAAATTAATGTTTAAAGGTTTCAAGATGAAGACACTCTGTTTGTAAGGAGAAAGCCCATGTCGAGGTTGCGAGCTCAACAGAGTGGGGAAGTGCCCCATGTGATGACTCAAGGTCGCAGAGTACGCAACTCCTTACAACGGCTTGAACAACAACAAGACGAGATGTTTGAGTTGTAGCATTATCATATTGTTAAAGTGCATGGCATTTTATGTAATATTTGAAAGCCAAAAAGTGAGAGTAAATAAGGATATCAAAGTATTTTTGTACTGCATTATACGTTTTTTTATGTATTAATATTTTGATTATATTTTTGTTTTTCCTAACTACTCTCTTGTACTGTTTACATTGTAATATTTTGTAAATAAAAATATTTTAGATTGTAAATACTCGTAGCTTAAAGTACTTACACTATATCTGAGGTAACATTTTTGTTTAAATTTTTTATTGAAAAGTTGAAAAATACTTTATTTGTTTTGTTCAAACACATATCAATAAAAATATGAGATTGCTAGTTGTGGCATGTCTTTAACTGGTGGATGGTTACCTCTAAAAGAATAAGCAATTTTTTATTAATAATCTTGAAAGGCAGTAATAGTGATAAACAGTAATAATATTATTTCAGGAATCTGCACGAAATATTGTACCGATAATTCATTTGTACCTAAAAGTGGTGACTTTATGGCCTGAGTCAAACTGTCATTATATATCAACTGACAGAAGGAAGACATTTTATTATTGCAACATTTTTAAATTTAAAAAAATAGATATGTTATTGCTAAACCTAGAGAGATATTTGATGTGGATGATAGGGAAAAGAAACTGCTTCAGCTAGTGTTTATTATACTGGTGTCTAGGAAACAATGAATACAAATCTCTATGGGAATTGCAAACTCCATGTTAAAAATCAGCCTGGCACAGAGGATCGTTTTTTTCTTGAAGTCAATGTGTTATATGTGTCAATGCGCATCAAACCCCTAATAATTTTTGATATATTATTATTAGTACAAAGATATACTGTCTTTGTAGCACAGTCTTGACTGTTATTGTCTCTCTCGCACTGCCTTTACTCAGAGCAGAGCACATTTATGGTGACTCACTAACATTAATTCCTGCCTAAGGAAAACGGCTGACTTTTGTAACAGAGATTTGTAACCATTGATTCAAATTAAATACATGTTTTAAGTTCTTTTTCGAGTATTAAATAAATGTATTGTTCTTACCAAGATATTATTATTATTAATTTAATTAAGAAGCCCAAATAACAAGATATATTAACCTACCAGTTGTTGACTGTAAAGTCATACCTGTTTTAAAATTAATTACTTATTATAAAGTGTATTTATTTAAATAGCGTGTATTTTATAATAAAGTATTTTTAATGTTTTTATCTTGGTAAAAAGCTTAAACATTTTTTATTTTAGGAAAAATAGACTTTGTTTTATTGAGTGAGATACATTTTTTGCAAGTTCACAAGGAAGAATAATATCCAAGTAGAACTTGATACACAAGTTGCAAGTTCGGGCGGGTGGGTCAGACCACAGTACCACTGTACGTCTATGGGTGGGGGGGGGGCCCACACATGTACAGTGGTTTTGACCCGCCCGCCCGCCCATACATGTACAGTGGTTTTGACCCACTCGCCCGCCCATACACGTATGGTGGTATTGACCCACCCGCCCGCCCATACACGTACAGTGGTTTTGACCCACCCACCCGCCCATACACGTACGGTGGTAATGACTCACCTGCCCAACCTTAAACGTAAAGTGTCATTGACCCACCCGCCCGGCCATACACGTACAGTAGCATTGACCCACCCACCCGCCCTTACACGTACAGTGGCATTAACGCGCCCACCCACCCATACACAAACAGGGGTATTGATATTACCCACCCGTTAAGTTAAGTCTTTGGATATTATTCTTATTATTTCTATTTAAATATCTTAGTTATAAATAAGCCCACTTTTGCTAAATGAGTCCTTGGTATAATATGATTTTATCAATTGCAATTAAGCACTCTAGTTACAAGTATGAACTTAATCACACAGCACAGAACTGCGAAGACGCTGTCAAAATAGACACATAACAGTCTTACTTATCCAAACTGAACTATCTAATGCAACAATCAAAATAATGCTCGCATTCTTGTGAGTTCAAAGATCAGGGACTCACAATTCTTTTTTAAAATTACAATATTTTAAGCATATAGCGTTGTTTAAAAAGAAAAAACAACAAACCGCTTGATTGTATGACACTGTAAATTGTCTTTTTTAAGAACAAACTTTTTGTACATTAAAAACTGTGAGTTAGTGGTTGGTCAATCCTTCTTTCATAATGGTGGTGGCTTGTGTTTTTCTGTCAGTTAATTTGTGCACTAAATGGCAGTCTACATTTTCTATCGGTAATCATTTATTATAATGTGCAAGTTGACAGTATCTTTATGATTCATTCACCACTGTAATAATTGAAATATGCACTATTTTGCGGTATACTTTGATTGTTGCTATGATGTGTTGTCATAGAACAAGAACTAGTTATAAATAAATGGCTCCAAAGAATACTAAAGTAAAACTTTCCCCCATATTACTTACTCTTACTCCTGTGGCCACTCAAACCCAAGAAGGGTTTTAGCTTCGCCAACCAGCCGCCTCCACTCCTGTCTATCGTGAGCCATCTCCATGTGCGCTCCTATCTTCACCAGGTCACCCCTGACTTGATCATTCCAGCGCATTCTTGGTCTTCCCAGAGGCCTCGTTCCCGTTGGTGTTCCTGACCAGATTTTCTTCACTACCTTCTCTTCACTTCTTCGAATGATGTGGCCCAGCCATCTCAATCTCCTACTTCTGGCTAGAGCCACAATATCCGGCTCCTTATATAGCTCTCTCAGTTCCCTGTTTTTTCTAATCCTCCACTCTTCCCCTTCTTTTATTGGCCCGAATATTCTACTTAGGATTTTGTTTTCGAAAGTCACCTAGACTTCTTTGTTAAGGCCCAAACTTCTGATCCATAAAGTACTACTGGTTGAATCATTGCTTTGTATAGCCTTACTTTTGTATCTTTTGATAGTATCTTGCTTTTTAAGAGCTTTGTTAAACTCCAGTAGCTTCTATCTGCCGCAGCAATTCTATGTTGAATTTCTATTTCTTCCTGGTTGGTGTTTTTTATTGTACTTCATGATATTTAAATTCTTTTGTCTGTTCAAAATTGTAGTTAAGGACCTTGATGGGTGCTGGGCTAATGTCTTCTCTTCTACTTATTTTCATGTATTGTGTTTTCATGTATTGTGTGTTCATGTTCCCCCATATTAAACAATAAACAAATAAAAACTTTGAAAATTACCAATTTGATTCCGAAATATGTTTTTTTGCCATAACTCAAAAACTAGTCAAGTAAGAGACACACAGTTTTAACTAAAATATTTTAAATTGTAATTCACATCTTTCCCGAAAATTTATAAAAATCATTAGAGCACTTTTTGAGAAAATTCCATTTTTGTACGTTTTTGTCCATAAAAATAAAAAACTAAAAAAAGTGAAAAAATGGTCTGGAGATATTGGCTAAATACACATACGTACAAAATTTCATAAAAATTGATCCATCTGTTTGGTCTCCAGCGAACTGTATATACACACACAGACAGACACCAAAATTTTGTTTCGAAAAAAACACTTTTTTAGGTTCAGGGGACTCTAAAATGGATTTCTAGACCAACTTGTAAAAAAATGTTTTTGGACGATCACAATACTTTCTCTATGCTAACGCATAAGAGAGAGAAAGTAAAAACACTAACTCATTAGCTTATGCTAAACAATAATAGGCCCTTAAATGCTTATTTCTTGATTTTTTTACTGCAGGATAATTTATTTTGAAAATATACTATATAATAATATAATATATTACTCTATAGTAATACTATTATTAATACTATAATTATTGATTAATCTTTATAACGGAATCCTTCTTTATTTTAAAATGTTATGGAACAGGTTTTCACTTCAAACTTAAAAGTATAGTTATTGCAAGTAAGAGTGTAAACTAATATAATTTGCATTTTTGTTGGTCTATAAAAATAAAAAAAATAATAAATTGACTCTGATAAAAATAAAAAAAATAATAAATTGACTCTGATTACTACACTAAAGAGCAAAAGAACAGACAAATTATTTATATTATTTATCAGATAATATCTTTATGTAAATTTTAAGACTAATTAATGGTTAGTCTTTGCACTCTGTAGTCTTTAGTCTTTGCAGAAAATTAAACATTAATTTTTGTATACCATGGTAAAAGATTTTTGATTATGTTCATTCAGTATATGGAACACAACTTTTTGTTTATATACTTATCATTTTATATATATATATATATATATATATATATACTATGTTACCTAAAACTAGATGAAATGTGCTACTCTGGCCATCTTGGAATTTATGATTTATAATATACTCCCGCCCTTTATTATTTTTCATAAACGATTTTTTTTAAATTCACTAGTAACAAAAAATACACACATTTCACACATGCACAACTTTTAGGCGTATATGATTCTGTGGTTTCTTGTGAGTGCCTGGGTGATTAGGTTTATTACATTTTACGATTTTTATATTACATGAGTATAAGAATCACATGAGCAGCCTGGCCGTACAGAATGTTGTTTCGTTCCAATAGCCCCTAAAACTAATTTTAAGGAACAAATATATTGTTTTTCACTGTTAGGAACGTAGATTATAACGATACCAAGATATTACATTGGGGTTGCAAGCAATAATTTATATATGTGTTTATATGAAAATTGTTTTTTAATACATTAAGAAAGGATAAATGAAATTTTAGAGCAGTGAAGTATTTTTTTCTGTAGGTAAATTTTACCAACGTATAAAGGTTACCAACCAAATTAATTAATGAATCAATCAGACATCTTGTACGAATTGTTGTTTCTTTATAAATTAGGGTTAAAAGTTAAAATTATGAATTTCACTGCATGGAGTCAATCACCATTTTTACATTGAAATTCTTCAGACTGAGCAAATTTTCAATCTAAAGTTTTTTTTTTTTTTTTTTAATTAAATATACTATTCTATGATAACAAATTTGAAGTTGGTGTCTATCGCAGTTTACTTATAACATCTGTTTCAGTGTATAGAATATAACTAATTACCAGGAGTTATTCTATTATTTTATAAATGTTCATTTTAGTGAAAAAGACTTTCTTATTTTCCATAGGGAAAATAACATCAAAGAAAAGTATGTTACTGGTTGAAATTACCTCATCATACAAAAGTAGAATTGAATTGGAAACCTGTGACAAATATTTCAAATACGCTGTGAACCATTTTTAAGTCTAAGAATGAAAAGAAAACATGATTAGGTAACGCATTATAAATTGTTATAATCGACTGGTATTTTTTTAGAAAATATTAACAATTTTCAAAGATTTGTTGTTAATATCTCATATGAGTAACACAAGAAGGTCTTAGTTGCATACATATAATTATTACTCCTCATCCTACTAACTAAATTTTTAGGTATAGTTTATTTGCCCACGCTAAAAATTGTATAAAGGAAGTTTTCATTTAGCAGTATATATTTATTAATGTTTGAGTGATTTAGCATTATATAAGTCTGCTGTCCAGACTGAAGCTTCAATGACAGTGGCCAAGTGGTTTAAGCTCTCTGCTAAATAAATAACATACTAGTCATTCTGCACAGAAAGATGTTAGGTTTAAATTTTTTATTTATAATTAACACTGATGTGATAGCAAGCCTACCTATAAATGTTCTACTTCTTATGGACGTATAAAATGACATAAACTGGGTTTTAAATGATTTTCTTAGCTTTAAGGGTAGGTTAATTGGGTACGTGAAAGGAAATAATATATCAAAATAGGAAAAGAGTAAACTACTTGAGAATAAGTAAAAAAAAAAAAAAAATAAAGAAATAAATGACAAGTATACAAACTGGCTCTAGAACTGACATTCTCCTCATGCTGGAGAGAGGTTGACTGTCCCTGGGTAGGTCAGGGTATAGGCACTTACCCTCACACAGTTTTAACGTAGTCTTCATCCAGCCTGAAGTGACATAGAAAATTGTTGTACTTGTGACTTTTATTTGTACCTTGTTTTATGTAGTGGACCTTTTTCTGAGTAGTTTGTGAAGCCTTTCTCCTCGTACATTAATTTTAAACTATAAGGTTAAGAATTGAGTGACTGTATGAATTAATTTTAACTGTGCACTCATTTTTCATGTTGCACTGGTATTTTAACTAAGAATGTTAGTTTTATACTTAAGTCTTAATATCAAAGGAAATTTTTTAAAAGGCAATAACACTGTAAATTATAATTATTGTTGTATAATTAGAAATTTATAAGTTGAAAAACACTTGTTGGTCACAAAAACTCGTATTGTTGCATAACTGCTTTGGCATTTATGATGTTACTTCAACGTAAAATTGTATTTGTTGTGACATTAAATTTAAATGTTGCCTTGATAAAATGTATCATATTGCCTCCATGTAAAATTGTATCTTTTGTTACAGAAAAAAACATGAAAAATTAAAGTAATTTTTCTGGTTTAAAAGCCTGTTCTCATTCCTGTTCACTGTACAGTTCATAAATCATAATTCAGTTTACCAAAACAAAATTGTAAAATGCATTCACTATCAACTATTGTTACAGAATTCATAAATTTATAATTTTCTGTACATAGTCAAATTAATAAAAGCTAACATTAACTTGATTGTCACTGCTAACAAAAAATGTCATACTTATGGCCTATGCTGAAAAATAGTTATATTATTTCACTAATTTAACTAAGCATAGTTATAATAAGAATATAAATGATCTATACTTATATATTGGGCTGTAATTATTAAAAATAATAATGCCCATAGGCAATTTTGTGAAGTGTGCCAGCCAAAGGTGCAACGCCCATGGATGTCAGCCGCATATAGCTTGATGATACCACAATGCCAATCAGCGTTATCCGTACTGAACATGTTAAACTATAAAGTTAGTGGAGAGGGTACATTTCTGTGCGGGCAAAGAAGGATTCCTTTCGAAATGCAGGACATATACTGCTTTGGGTAGGACATGTCTGACTTCTGGACAAGTGCCAAAAAGGATAAGTAAACAACTACATGTACCAAACTACAATTTAAATTTTCTTTTAAAAACATGGCACAGATATAACTGAATTTTGGAATAATCGATTGTTCACAAATTAGTTCAAGACTGCGTACAAAGTGAAGGTGGCGTAGATTTTTTGTACTTATATGATTAATAATTTTGCTATTTAAATTGCTTGTGATGTTAAACTACACAATTACGACACTTTGCTTAGTGAAAAATTTAATAAATAGAAGAGAAAAAAACCATGATTAATCTTCCAAGTGGCAATGGCTTAATTTCAAGTGATTAAAATATACATCTAAGTGGTAAATTCTTCATTTTGGGTTATTTATTACACTAGTTAACACTATGGTCTGTTTGTAGTAATATACTCTAGATTCTATCTAGTCTAGTTATCTCAGAGTTGTGGACCCTCTGCTGAACCAACAAAACGCTAGAAGAACTAAAGGTAATCCATAAATATAAATCGCTGCTTGAAAATTATATATTTATTTATGAAAATCAACTTGTTTTAATAAATCTCAACATGAGGGCGCTTAGTGGTGCTTAAGTGATTGCCAAGAACACACTTTGTCTGGAAATCTATATCGATATAGAAACAATAAAAAGACAATAATGTATTGGACAGGATAAACAATATGAAAATCCAAAATCATAAAAATATTAATTTGCACAAAGTTCCAAGTATTCAAACATTATTCATTATTATTCATTATTGATCTCTAAGACGCCGATCGTAGAGATATGGGCGAATATGAGGCATGAATGAGTGTGATGATTGTAGATGAACGAGTGTAGTCATTGTTACTATCTGAGTTAGACTTAGCTCAGAAAGGACTATTTATTAATAGCCCAATAGCCAGGGCAACTATGGGACCTACAGCTTTACGTGGAATCCGAACCACGTAGTTAACTGACAAGTTTGACACTTCGTTCTCCTCTCTACACAACACCCGAACCTTGACTACCATTCAACATGGACACTCCAGACTTCTCTAGTAGTGTCCATATTGATGACAACCATTGAGCGGACGCCGTGTTGGTATTAAGAGAACTGAGCATGGAACCTATCGCCTACAATCTCCCAAACACTTTGTCCCCAAGCTGGGTTACAGCACTGCGCCACCAGTGCCGACAAGGTAAGGTGCATATAAAAAACTGAAATGTAACAACCATGCAAGGTGTGAAGGTGTTATGGCTGGCCAATAATCGTCATGTCATAGGACATGGCACTTTGAATCTCCTTGTAGTTCCAGATTTTACTGTAGTATTGCTCTGAAGTCAAGTCAGGAGATTCAAAGCAATACTCCTGACTACTCCAGAAGATAATAAAGGACTTTTTAATAAGGTGGTTTAAAGATAACAAAGATTAATCACTTGGAAAGCGCTGTTATTATCCACGATCAACTGTCTGTTAATTCACTCAAAAAAAATACACGTTTGAAATACAGTGTAAACACAATACAGATTTTGAAATTTTTTCTACACCAAGTACTGCTGTTTACATAAAATACAGTACTGTAATGACAAGGCACTAATATTACAAACTCAATTAAAATAAAAAATTTACTCTTGAACAATATGTAAAATGAGAACTTTATCAATTAGACTCCTACATAACCAGGAGTAAACTGAAAATTTGTTCATTAGTTAATTAGAATATAAATATAGAAGTGTTGACTCCCATCAAATAGTTTTTCTACAGAGACTTGCCAAACTAGAGTGTACTTTTGTTTGTGTAATACAGATAGGATATACACTGTTGTATTTGAAAAGAGATTCTGAACATTTTGGTGCATTTCTCGAACAAAATTTACAAAAAACAGTCTTTTACAGTTAAAACCATCATTCTGTTCTATTTGCGTATTGAATAAATTATTGTTTGTATTTTGCTGGATTGCTAGGAAAATATTCTGCTACCGTTGGGTGGACGAGTGGTTCAATAGCACCTTTTGTGAATGGGTGGGTGATTGGGTCAAGGCCTCTTGCTAGTCTAGGGAATCATTGAAACATCTCTATCAAATTTTTTTTGTATTAAATAAACATTATCCTATATATTAAAATAATCGGATCATTTAGTTTACTCAGTTGCTGAACTTGTTACTTGATCGATTTTGATGAAATTTTGTTATTCAAAAAATAATTTGGATATCCAAGTTGTAACGGAGCTAGATTTTTTAATTTCCCATAGGTTATTATCCTGCACGGCGTCAAAGTTGAAATGTTATTCTTATGGAGATTAATTTTAATTGACCAACTGGCGGCATAAAAAATGTTTGGTTAAACATAGAGAGCAGCACAGTAAAATATCAAATTAATTATAAAAGAGCGAATACATGCTTGTCTGTGAGTATGGTATCATCAGCCATTAAATAAAATGAAAACATTTGAAATGGGCTTTATAATTACTATACTATTAGTAGAATGCAAACCAAGTGCAGTGAGTTAGCTTCTGTAAATGAATTTAAATGTGATTTTACTTAATACAGTTTAATTACTAGTGTTTGAAGTCAAAAGTTACATGCCAAAGCCGAGGCATCACGAGCTGTGCTAGTGACGGGGTTGGCACGCAAAGCGTGCAGGGGTGTCTTCTAGTTTTATTTAATCCAATTTTGTATTTTTTAAAATTACAATCATAATTTTATGGTTCAATCTTTTTAAGTATGGTATTCCATATGGTGAAAATTGTTTAAGTAACAAAAGTTTTAAAGTACTTTTCTCTCTGTTTCCTAACTAATATATAGACTATTTATATTCAAATACCATGCAATTATTTGTACTCAAAAATATTAAGAAACAACAAATCTAATAAGGTTAATGTTTTACAATTTAGTTTTGTAAAATATTTATCTGATATTTAAGACTCAGATAATGCAATTATAAATTTTATAATTTTCTCATTAATAAACTTTTATTTACAGTAAATGGTATAAATAATAAACATAAATTCAAAAAACAGAGTTTTCTATCCTCAAAGAAATAATGATATTTAAAAACAGATGGGTTGGCTGTGAGCCGTAGACTGGATTGAGTGGCATTGTTAATGTCACACACAAACAAAGATAAGACGCAGTTGTAAATTGGTGAAACTGTTTCTAACCAAGCATCTCTTGAAATACTAATTTCACGTGATGTTCTCCTGATATAAGTTTATTAGACACATTTTTTTAAGGAGTGGTCGATCTCCTTTTTTATCTTTTTCTGCACATTCCCTGTAGATCTATGTGGGGCATTTAATCAGACAGAGTAAGTGGGAGAACTAGTAGAGTTCAAGATGAATATTACCGATACAAATTTCTAGTCAAGGCCAGAATTCAAGCCTGCGCTATGAAAATACATTTTTAATGAGGCAAAAATTAGGACCTCACATGGTCCTTTCTTACATTTAACATCGAACCAAAAAATTTAAGGGTAAATAAAAAGACAAATAAAATATGAATAAACATTCTGGTTTATTAGGATGCTAAAATAAAAAATACATGTATACAACAATAATATAACGAGTCTACATTAATTCTGCTCCAAGAAATTTAAATAATAATACTGTATAAAAAATTAAAGTAAATAAACAAACTATAGTAACAATAATAAATAAAATCATTGATTAAAGTAAAATATTAAAAAATGATTAACTATTATAAATTAAATATCTAGTACATTGATGAAATTGACTTTCACTCTCTTACTTATACAGTCCAAGAAAACCCCTCCCAGTAACCACCCACACTCCCGGCTCAGCCCATCCTATTTAGAAGATACTTCTTTAGCTCAGCAACAAACCACGGACGTTTGTAAGTTCAATTCTGGTAAGGAGTTCCAGATTCTGCAGGCTGTAACTTAAAGATTTATTGTATAATGTAGTCTTGTGATGTGGAATGTGCAATGTTTAACATATTAAAAATATTTGCGAGGTACTGTGGGGAACCTGTGTTCAGTAATGTGTGTGAGTCAGTACAGCAATATGCATAAGTCTTAAGTCTTTCAATTTTAATACTAAAGTCTGAATGAAGTAAGGTATTACATGGTCATGTTATCGTAGATTGAAGACAAAACATATACAGTAGTGTTGTGCTCTTTTTAGTCTGCAACTCAGTGTCTCAGTCATGTCATTTAGTACGGCAATACAATAGTTAAAGTAAGGGAAAACCAATGCCTTTACAAATAATAGTTTTATGTGAAAGGGAAGTAAGTGTTGCAGTCTTTTTAGTGTATGAACAGCCACAAACACTGTTACAAGTTGTCACAACTGCATCTGTACATCCCAGTGTATTATTAATAGTGAATCCCAAACTTTTCACTTTGTTGTAGTAGGTGATAGGTGTTCCGTTGACTATTATATTAGGTATGTTATTTAGGTCCATTGTGACAAGTAATCGTGAGTGACAAACTATCATTAGCTTTGTCTTGTTAGCCCGTGTATTTTAGTCCAGTGTACAAGGCACTCAATGTCCTTATTAATTTTGTCAATAGCTACATTCATATCACTAACTTTAAAATGATCATAAATTTGTTAATCATCAGCGTATTTATGCTCATTAGAATTACTTAGAAGTCTGTAATACTGTTGCTATGTCATTAGTATAAAGCGTGAAAAGTAATGGTCCCAATATGAAACCTTGAGGAACTCCACTCACTACTGGTCCCCAGTGTAAAGTTTGATGGTCGCAACACACACATTGCCTTCTAGATAGGATCCCATCCATTTTAATGAAAGTTCTGAAATTCCAAGTAAACGTAGCTTAGCTTGTAATATGCTTTGACAGTATCAAAGGCTTTATTGAAATCGAAAAGTGTAAGGACAGTACTTTGACTACAATCCATGGCTATAGTATAGTATGTCGTCTGTAACTTTCAATAGAGCTGTTTCAGTACTATGGTATTTGCGAAAACCTTACTGATATGGACTTATCAGGTCATTTTCTGTTAAAAAAGAAGATATCTGGCTATGAACAATTATCTCCAGACCTTTAGCCAGAGCAGGCAGAATACTGATCTGTCTGTTGTCCTGAGGAAGAGTTGGGGACAGGATCTTTTTCAAGGGAGGAACAAGAGCAGACTTCCACTGATTGTTCGTAGACTTGTTGAAAATAGTTGTTAATACAGGAAGAATTGCAAATAGTATTTTTTTGTACCAATGAGATAGAAATCTTATTTGAACAAGTTGTAGCCGACTTTATTTCTTATTCTTATATATGAGATGCCGACACAACGTTGTTGGTATTTTAAGGCGAATATTAATGGTTATATGAGTGTAGTCTTGTTACTATCTGAGTTCGACTGTTCCTCAGAAAGGGCAATTTATTAATAGCCCAACAGCCAGGGCTTTTTTTCCAATTCAATTCAAATATTCTTTATTCAAAGTTTGCATAGTATACTAAGAATAGTGTCATGATAATATAAATTTTACCTTAAAAAATATTAAACCTAATTAAACTATATTATTAAACTATTAAACCTTAGAACTAGAATATGTTCTTCTAAAGGTCTACAATTTTGTAATACTGTATAACAATGTTATGTTTTTCAAAATTACAACATTATTACTATCCACAATTATACTATTATTTAGCTGTCTCAAATACCTCATCTGTTGTATATGGAGCGATATTGATTAAGTACTTTTTTAGTTCTTTCTTAAATACTTTATTTGATTGGATGTTTTTTAATTTACAAGGAAGCATTAGCAGAAATTTTTGACCAGAGTAGCTTGTGATTTTTTATAAAATTCTAGATTGTGTCGTTGTGTGATGAGACCCTTACCCCTGGTATTGTGTCCATGAGGAGAGTGCTCCTTGCCTCCATTTGACGTATTGCTTTCAATACATCAACTTGTAAAACTGGGCTGAAAGAAAAGTGTGGTCTGTTCAGATCTATATTATTCTGAAGAAGTAGCTCAGATAGATAATTTTATGTAGAACCAAAAAAGGGATGTTTAGAAAATGATAGAAAATTCATGTTCAGATCATTTAGTGGTATACTCACTGAATTAGGTGAAGGTAGCTTGCCAAAGCCGAGCTTACATTTCTCCACAACTCAGTCGTTGACTGTTTCCAATTTGAAAATAAGGTATTTATTTAACGTAGAGGGGAGTTGCGAAGTTATTGTTTCACTTGGTTTCGAAGCTAGCGATATTGGTTCTTAAATTCCACACTCTTCGGCCTTCTAGTTTTCCGATAGACTGAGTCCCGAAGGGCCACTAGAGACAGAATGTGCAGGGAAACCTAAGGAACAGGATGCTTTTTTATTGATACCTTTAGTGACCACTGAAGCATGCTTATCATACAGCTGTAAAATAAGAGAGCTAAGGGATTCCACCGTTTTGTTTACTGACTCAAGATCTTCAATGGTTTGCCATGGGTAAGATATTACATCAGCTAAATATTCAGCTTCATTTATTTTTCAGAAATTTCTGTAAGATATAAATTTCTCTTTGGGTTTAAGAGTTTTTTAATTTAATACACAGTAAATAAGATCATGTTTGGAGATACCAGGAACTGGAAGCTGCCCAAGTTGAACTAATACATCAGAGTCACTAACATTAATTAGGCCGAGAAGTGTGTCAGCTCAAGCAGTGTGGTGTCAAGTGGCAGTATACACACAAGTTACAAGATTCAAACATCCTTGTAAACTCTAAGCAGTCAGAGTCCATTTTTAGTAGGTCTGTATTAAAGTTGCCCATGATCAAAACATGAATATAGTGTAGAAGGAGGCGTAAGAGCGTGTTTTTAAAGTCAACAAGGGGTGCAACTCTTGGAGGTTTAAAACGCACTCCAAAAAGAAGAGTATCATTCCCAGACAAGTTTATTTCCAGAAAAATGTATTCAGATTTGGCTGAGTATTCGCTATTTATGAACTCAGGCTCAAAGTCCTAATACCTTAAGCCACTGGCTTTTCTAATTTATCTGTATTATAATTAATATATAACTAATAAAAGAAGTTTCTGAAAATGTAAAAAGAATACTTTAAAGGACTCTTAGAGGGTATGAATAGTGAAGAAGAGATATGATAGACACTATTTTGGAGCTGGAAAAAGTGGTAAAGGAGTCAAGAGATGGTATCAAGTGGATGAGCTGACTACAGAGATGATTAAAGCAGCAGGACCGATAGGAACACAATGGCTGTAATGTGAAGGTAATGTGGGTGATCTGGAAGGGGAAGAAAGTACAAAACACTGGAAAATGGGCACATTATATAAGAAAGGCAACAAACAAAAATGTGAGAATTATTGGGGAATAACTCTTCATGCCATACCATAAACATCTATGAAAAGTTGCTACTCTGAAAAATCAAACCCTTATTGGAGGAAACAGCTTCAGAGGAACAGTTTGGATTTAGAGAAGGAAGGTCAACAGTAGACGCTATTTTTGTGATGCGACAAGTTCTAGAAAAGATGTGGGAGTATGGAAAGTGTACAGTAATAGCATTCATAGATTTACAGAAAGCATACAATAAAGTACTGAGAGAAAACATCTTGGAGATTTTAAGAAGAAGAGAGGTTCGTAAAGGAATAGTAACTAATCTATATAACAACGTATAAAAGCGAAGTAAGAATAAAAGAAATATACACAGAATCTTTTACTATAGGGAGAAGATTAAGACAGGGTAGTATATTGTCTCCATTTTTTTGTTTGTTTGTCATAATGGATGAAATTATTTCACAGGTTCAATGATAGAGAGAGCAAAGGATCTGAAGATAGTAGCATATGCGGATGACATAATGATAAGGGAAGATAAAGAAGAAGATATAGAACGAGAGTTGCACAACAGTAACAAAGCAGTATGGGTTAGAGATGAACATCTAATGAAGGTAAAAAGAATAGAAGGAAGAGGAAAATATGTTAACTGAAAGGAATTTTCTGGAAAATGCATTTCAGAACAGACTTCTGTTCTAGAACCATGTATTACAGAAAATTTTCTTATCTAGTGATTAAAATAACAAGAGCATAATAAGAGAAACAAAAATAAATAATTGTAGATAGATGGTAATAATAGTAAAAATGTAATTTTTGGAAAAACAAAGTAAATAAACCTAGACTTCAAAACCACCCTATGTCATAATTCATAAATACGAAAATTGTGTAGTGTTCTTTGTACGTTTACCACTTATATTCTTCACAGATGTAATTCTACATTGTGTGTTAAAATTGAAATGAACCTCAGATATTTTTATAACTGAAAATTTGTATTTTAACCACTTATATTCTTCACAGATGTAATTCTACGCTGTGTGTTAAAATTGAAATGAATCTCAGATATTTTATAACTGAAAAACAAACCAATATTTATAATGTTTAAGTAAAGTTAATATTTATTCAGATATGAAGTGAGAAAAAGATCATTATTTCCTTTTCAACAATAAAGTTTAAACATACAACCATGAAAATCTCAATTATTATACAAGTCCCTGAGAAAATTAATTGAACAAGGAGGTCTTGTCTTTTCAGGTAAGTTGCTGATTCCCTGCCACTTTTATTGTACTACTGTAATAGTAATACAAAAGTGTTAAAAGCAATAAGCTAGATTGTCAGGTAACTAAAAGGGATTTTTAATAAAAAATACAAGTACTGAAAGACGAGTATCTCTGTAGCCTATATCCTACATCTCCCCCAGCCAAAAAGGATATAGGCATTATTTAGTAATAAATATTAAACAAATAGAGCATATAAGTTTTCTTCTTCACAATCAAGAATGCAAGGGTCTATATATATATATAAAAGCCATTTACCACTCATCACTATTTCTCCAAAACTATAAGTCCAATTGACTAGTAATTTTGTACATAGGTTTAATTTGGCCCCTAGAGGCTCACTAAGAAAGGATTATCCCCTACGACCTTAGGACCGTCCCACTGACCTCCAAAATTCCCATGGTTTTCTTATGGAGCTATATTATTGATTAACAGCTGTTAAATAAAAACAAATTGAAAAAAAATTGTGGTAGGCTAAACTTTTAAAATTAAAAATAATTGAGTACAGTGGTAAATTATACATAACATCAGTTGTTCTAAATTGGATATTAATTAAACATAGTTGTTTTTCAAAAATTAAGTATTTAGTTGGGTTTAAACTGTAATTTGGAATGTTATTGAATTTGTAGAAAATAGTGTAAAATGAAAACTTGCTCCACATTTCGATAATATAATCAAACTCAATATTATGACCGGCGTAGCAGGCGGTTACAGCTAGTTTCTTATATAAATCATATATTTGATTACAGTTATAATATACAGTGGTCGGACAGATTGCGACCTGTATGTTATATTTAGCACATGTAGGGGTTTCAACAGCAGATAGAAAATGTTCCACCGTTCTGCTGCCATACATTACAGGCGTGACTAACTTCAACCTTCCAGCTCTGGTTTGTGTTCAACTTCCGCAGAATTTAGTTGTAAAAAAAATGTGTGATGAACTATGCAAGTTTGTTTTATTGTTTACATTATTACTCATTTTGTCATCATTATTAATTGTTATTTTAATACTAAACAATGATTTAAATTGATCATTCTCATCTTGATTTGTTAGTATTAATCAAATAAACTGAGTCATTGCTGCTGATGACATAATGGACGGGCTTGATACTGTGTTGCCTGATGACATAATGGACGGGCTTGATACTGTGTTGCCTGCACGTAGCCTACCATTCTACCTAGTTTCCATGACGTTTTTAAATGACACATTGGGAGAAGAGTGCATCTCTCTCGCACCAGTGCTTTCAGTAGGTTGCAATCTGAATGGACAGATTATCATGCACAATACTTTGACACTAACAACTAATATTATAATTTAGTGGTCATGTTGCCAAAATATTAACTCGAAAACAGCATTATAATAAAATCTTGTAATCTCATTTTCTTGCTGGAATTAGTGCTATTATCAAGCTACTTGGTGACAGTGTTGCAGATATTTTAGGCTATAAGATTGTGTACTTAATATTCATTGTTATTGTTAAATTTTTATAGCTGTTTTTAGTTAATTTTTGTGTGGATTTTTAGTTAGTTATAATTGTATATAGATAGCATTGTTGATTTTTGTTAAGTTAGCATGGACCATGTTCAATGATTATATATGTTATTGTTATTGAATATGTTATATTTTATATAGTTGTTATCTTCTCAAATTTATATACATACATTTTGTTGAGTAATTAATTATAAATAGAATTATTTATGATTATATCTATTCATTGAATTTATAGTTATATTGTTGAGTTGGAACATATCTCTACTAACACAATTTTATAGATACTCTGTAAGAATTGTTAGCATGAAAAGTGGGCTTTAGGCTGTGGTATATTATGCTAGTAATTAAGTTATCATAATGTAAGAATTGTAGCCATCTTGCATCTCTGTATTGAGCAGTTTTTTTGTGAAAGGGCGTTGCCATAAATAAGTATTAACAACCTAAAGGACGTAAATATTAAGTTGATTTTGACATGTAAATGGGTGAGTTTAGGAACAGAAGGACAGGATGTCACACATATTACTAATTCTACTTTTTTTAAAAACATAACATATTACTATTATTATTAGTCAGATTTGGGATGACGACACAGATTGTGTGTATTTGTGATGCCGACACAGATTGTGTGTATTTGGGATGCAGACACAGATTGTGTGTATTTGGGATGCCGACACAGATTGTGTGTATTTGGGATGCCGACACAGATTGTGTGTATTTGGGATGCCGACACAGATTGTGTGTATTTGGGATGCCGACACAGATTGTGTGTATTTGGGATGCCGACACAGATTGTGTGTATTTGGGATGCCGACACAGATTGTGTGTATTTGGGATGCCGACACAGATTGTGTGTATTTTAAGACAAATATGAATGATTACTTAAGTCTAGGATGAGTATGGATGATCTGTATAATCTTGTTACTAACTGAGTTCAACTTAGCTCAGAAAGGATCATTTGATAATAGCCAGAGCAACTAAATGACATACAGCTCTACGTTAAAACAAAACCACGTAAAATTGGTCTGATTTTTAGCTTTGTACGTAATACTTGGTTCTCTTCCCTATACAAAATCCAGACTTTATATATTATAAAGCTGACAGTAATAAATTTATGTGCCTTTATATCGCTTCTTTATTCTGTATAATAATAATTTTTTTGAAAATAATTATTATTATGAGAGTGATTTGTAAAGAAAACTTAGACAATCTGAGAAATTTTCTTGTTTACTAACAAAAGCGATAAGATTTCAGCTGAGTTGCCACACAAGCATTGATTCAGACTGTTGACTCAATCGTCAAATGTTGCTGCTTTAATTGTTTTCTTATCAGTTGCTTGTGGCATAAACCCATGAAAATCTCCCTGTTCTGTCATCAATTCTTAAAGATATCAACAGAAACTAAAGAGAATTTTAAATCTTAAAATAATTTAAAATGCACACTTTTTATTGTAAATAATTTGTTTATAAGTGTCACTTTGAATATAGATTAATTTTTTAAGAACACACTTTGCTAAATCTTATTTAGCTCTAAAAAAGATATACAGGATATGACAGGAAAGTATAAACACATTAAATATATCAAAATATATAAACACACAAATGTTAATTAAAATATAACTTTCTTAGTTTTTGTGTAGTTTTCACTGAGGAAATTTGTTTGTTTTTTATAACATAAATTAAGCATTATACTCATATTTTTTTTAATTGATGAAGAAAGCATTTCTGATTCCCCACCCATTACATCATTGTGCTAAGTGACAATTGGTGTGCCTGGCACGTGGTGGGGATTGAAATCTAGCACAGCTGTAATCCTAGTTGGCATAAGGGACAAAAGGAGTGAGGAATCGTGAACCTAATGTAAGGCAATTTCTTGCTATTATTGAGGTATAATTTAATTTACCATAATATTGTGTTCTTGTTATATTGTATTTGAAAAACTTATAACAATGTAACAATAATATTCCGTAATTTACCTTTAGATTGAAATAATATTAATCACTACTTACATTAACATTTTAATTACATATTACTGCCTATGCAATTTATAAAAGATGTGGTGTAAGGTGGCGGAGTCTCGAGGAGACCCTGTCCTTCATTAGGGGGACTGGTCTCTTGTGACACTGTTGCCAGGCTCGGGGCGCAAAGGGCCATGGAGTCTAGGCGCGGTGGGCGTGGTGACAGGACCACAACCCGGTGAATCTAATCTAATCTAAGGTGGTGGAGTGGTGGGACGTTTCCCCTCCGCTGCAGTAATACCACAGGCGACGGAGTGGTGAAATGTATCCCCTCCACTGATGAAACCCCTATATGCGCTAAATATAACAAATATGTAATTTTATGTCCAGCCCAATTATATTACATGGAGCAGCACTATGTACCTTTAACACAAGGATAATTCACTTATATGCAATTTATGGATTTAACAAAGATAAATATAAAAAATAAAATAGAAAAATCTAGCTGCTTATTACTCACAGTGCAGTTTACAATTAAGATAGAATAATAGCAGAACCTTTCCTTTTATTTGGATATGAGCTAGAAATCAATAACATAATTACATATAATTAACATATTGATTCATAATAAAGGTGTAAAATTATGGTAACTCATTTTTATTTTTAAGTCATATTTCATCAGACAATCAATTTAATAATGTTATTGATTGCATGCTTTCGATACAAATAGTTATGAAGTTCTCTAAAATAAAAAACTAAATATTACTTGTATAATAGATTGTATATTGATACAAAAGGCAATGGGGCAACATTGTAGACTAGGATGTCCGATGTGAACTACCAGACTGTAACAGTCTTGTCAGCCTCTCGTCATTTCGGATGATAGCTGCTTTCACTACACTTGTCTCTTCTAACTGCTCCTCTATCAGTTGATTTACGTCTTCTAACTGCCTTGCTAGTGGTTCTATACTTTGCTCAGTCAACCTGTGATCATATAAAATGGGTGCTTTAGAGTTATCTCTCAAGTGTTGAATGTGATTAAGTGTTCATGAGCCCCTTATACTCTGGGTGGAGAAAATGAAGTTTGTACATGTATGTGTATTTAGAATAAATGTCTTTTGAATTTAAGGCATCTGTATATATAGCAGGTGAAAAACATATCATTAAAGTAAATAGAGTATAAAGGGCATCTTTCAGATGTAAAAGTTCTAGGATGCAGTCAGAGTTTTAAAAGGTTTTCGATTGTGGTGTCTTAAATTGTTATTGAAAATAATTAAATAAGAGGGAATTGTGGGAGCAAATTTGATATGTTTTTGATCATATCTTTCTCCAGATTTTTGAAGGAATCTGGAGAAAGGCATTAGGTGTCCTTCAGGGCCAAGGCAATATTTATGTCATATATAGAGTTACCATCTATGATATATTTCCCCGTGTCCCATCTAGTCTGTAAACAATTTTCATAGGTAACACAACTGTCTTTGATGTTGACCAATCACTAAATAAACTCAAAATCACTTGATATAAGAATAGATTGGGGATCATTTTTTCGCTGGACATTTTTCCGCATTTAATTTTTTCGCTCCGAGTTTTTTTTCATTGATTTGTTGCAATTCATTTTTTTCATATTTCTCGTTTCCTTAGTAATTCAACACATTCAATAACCAATTTCAAATTTTGGTTTAGACTCACCCAGACTTAGATAAGGGGCTAAGGCGTTGGCTTGCCACCCAGTCGGTTCGGTTTCGATTCCCGATATGACCATTAACAGTTTTAATCTTAGAACTTAGGCTTAAGCGGCCTGTGTCATAACTAGAATCTACATTTTCTGGTGACAACCGTGTCAAGGTACTATCTACAATATTTACAAGGTAATCAGACGTTTTGCCCATACTGTGATGTGGCATCCTCAGTGGTTTCTCTGAGACCGAGATTGGCGAATGACTTTCCAGCTTTTATAACAGGTGGTGGGGTGGGGACTGGTTTGGCAGGTAATTATGGTTAAATGATCCGATCTAAAACATGTTCAGTCAACTCTTCTAAAAAAAATTCAGAAAACATATATTTCACAGTACTTTTTATAGGAATAAAGTAGAACATTGAGAATTTAGTTATAAGAATCACTATTTTACCACGTTTATAAAAAAACTTCTCTGGGTTCCTTCTCTTTATTCTTATCTGATTTTACTTCAACCAATATCTGTTAAGTTGTATACTGTGCAATATATGTTCAATTTGTTCTACATTATTATATGAATGGGAAATACTACAATTTATTTTCAGGGTTTATATATGGTTTTTTTGTCAGCTACCATTTAATAATGTTTTAAAATGCTGTGATATATGCAGGTTGATTCACGAAGATATGCAGAAACTTTGGGAGTTCTTTATACATGTAAAAACAAAGATAAAATGTCACATATAAACTTAGGTCTGTAAACGCCTCGTTAACGTTTGATGGCTAACGAAAGAATTTGGCCAGAATTTGATACCTTAAATTCCCTTAACCTTAAAATTGATAGGTTAAATAAGGGCTTTCTGAAACTCTGATAAGTTAAATTAAGGGCCAAAATTATTCATTTCTTTTAGTTTTTAACCCGAAAAATTTGATAAAAGAGATCCCAGGACTGTAAGTTAAGTAATTTTTGGATAAACCAGTGTCAAATACAAAAAATGGGGCAAACAAAATAGGGGTTGTAACCTTTGGCCAACAATAACTTTATTTTAACGCTAATAAACACATCAAAATCTCAAATAAAACTTGTAGAACATTTTATTCTGAACAAAACTGTGTGAATAACGTACACAGAAAGCGAATAGATGTTTAATTAAATGATATTTTATACATTACAAAAGTAAAATTAACCTAAAAATCATTAATCTCACCTATTAGAAATGAAAACTATAAGAAATGAATTTCGGCCCTTAATTTACCTTTTCAGAAAGCCCTTATTTAACCTAAGATATCAAATTCAGAGAAAATTCTTTCGTTAGCCATTACTCGTTAACGAGGTATTTCCAGACCTGTGTTTATATGACATTTTATGTTGTGTGTAAAGTTTATTATTAAACGCGCTAACTTCCCAATAAGTGAAAATACAGTTCGGCGTTTGGTAGAAGATGATAGTTTTAGTGATAATTTGTCTGAATGCTCACCAAGCCATAAATGTAGAGTGGTACACTTAATATAAATATTAAAGTGTTTTTCAAGTTTGTTTTTATTAGTAAAGTGTTTTTCAAATAACTGTTTGTAAATATTTTCTTATTAGTTATACTGTACATTTAATTACATTAAGTATTTATAAAAAACAATTACCTTTATTGGGAGTTTTTCAAGACATTAAGGGCAAAATGCTATTTTCAAAAAAGTACTGATTTATCAAAAAATTTAGTTCTATTTTATTTTTATTAATAAAGGGACGAAAATTGGCGAAGTTGTTCAGTGAAAAATGTGCTTCAATGTGATGCCATCATATTTGTAATATCTAATTTTTTTCTTCTTCCTTCAGTGTGATAAAGTCAAAAGTTTTCGACAACAAATATTTTTCGGTAAGTACTTTTTTTAACACAAATTTTTATTTGCATGGATATTTATTTTATACATATATTGTTTTGTATTGCAATGCATTTGGAATGAAAAGATAAAATAATCTTGAAAATTGATTGAAAAATAAGCGAGAAATACATTTTTTAGTAAAATATTGTAAAATTGGCAAAATAGGCATAGGATTTTTGCACATACCTTACTAAAAAATTCTGGAATTTTTGGGAGATATTTTATAAAAAATATCTGGGATTCAATGGGTTAACAATATGTAATAAACAAGAAGTAAAATTCATAAGAGAGATAATAAATAACGATAGGTTAGTATTTTGATGTACTAACCATCTTTACTGGCAGCGATGGTTAGAAATTCCTGTATATATGTTAAATTGAAACTGTATATGTAGTATGTTTTTGCAGGAAATAAATTATTCTATTCTATTCTATTTCAGCTGTTAAATAAACAATTAACAATAACGAACAGTGATTTATTGACTAATGTATTTTAAAATGAGAGAGAACCCCTCATTAACATTTGCTGTAGTACATTTATTAATTTACAACTAACCATATTTGAACACAATTACCTTTCTTCAGCATACAGTTGCTGTGCAAGATCACGGTTCATGGTAACCCAGGACTCCAACTCTATCTGCATCGAATCCACATCTTCTTGGAGATAATCTATTAGTTTCCCAAGTGGGTTAGCAGCTTGAGTCAATGCTTGTATCGCTGTCTGCAATTTTTGTACCTCTTTGTAGGTATTCTCTTTGCCAACTGCTCTGTCTCTTTGCTGCAAATATATCATGTTACAAAACATAAAAAAAAATCTCTTTACATTGAAAATATTTCTATTTTATGTCATCAAAATGTATATGGTTTATGCTTGTTTATTACCATTATAACATTTCCAAACAATTAAAAAACATTACCAAAGAAAGCATTTATACTAATTACCTTAGTTATAACTATTTTTCACAGAGGAGTAACTTTATGATTCTTTTAAATTACTTTGAAATAGTGCATGGAACAACACGTGTTTTGCAAATATTTACTGATAACAGGAAGAAGATGAAACGTCTTTCATGTTTTTTATCTGTCAGTAGTTTATTTATTTAGTTAGATTGTAAGTGTACAAAACATCAAAAGACAAGAAAATAAATAAAAAAGTATGAAAAAAACATTTAAATCAAAAACATTTGAACATATATTTATTTATTCATAAGACGCCGATCGTCAAGATATGGGCGAATATGGATTTCGAATGAGTGTGATGAGTGTAGATGAGCGAATGTAGTCATTGTTACAAACTAAGGCCGACTATTCCTTAGAAAGTGTCATTAATTAATAGCCCAATGACAAATGAACAGCCAGTGGTTATCAGCTGATCCTTCTCAAAATGTGTTACGACTCTGATTGGGATCAAACTGAGAACCTTTAGCACATGAAGCTGGGATTGAACCAACTACGCTACCGACCAATTAGAAATAATTCTCACCCTGAAGGGTTAATTTCTTACAGGGCTCATATCTTACAATAACACTGCTTCTAGGCATCATTCAATACCAGTTTGAATTAATGTATTCACTTAAGATAGCAAATATAGGTCCCATATACATTTTAATTTTCATAACAATGCAAATGCTAAACAATACAGTACATGTTACTTAACATTTGTTACTTATTTATCATAAGTAGTAATTTAAAATTGAATTTTAAACACATTTTATTTATATTTCTAGAAAGTCGATATAATTTTGAAATATACATCTGAACATTTCTTTCATGATAATAAGGCCAATATTTGAATAATTATACTTTTATGTACTTATATCTATTATATTGAAAGTATAGATCATCAGCAATGTAAAAAATTTGTATTGGGGATATTACACTAGTTTAAAAATGTATTATAATTTAAATGTTGCCATAAAGAAATATAGTATACTCTATTGTCCATCTCAATATGTGAATTGCCTTGTCTTATAACTAAACTCAACAGTTTTCTAATGTCTAAGAATTTAGAATAAATGACCAATAGAAAACAACATCTACCTAAAACACATTGGAAAGATTATTTTGTTCTTTAATCCTTACTATTATTTTCAACATCAATCAAGTGACTATAATGAATAAATGAAATTTGTTTTAAAATCTAAACAAAGTGTTGCTTATCTTTTAAGACATAAACAGCTGTAAATAAATATAAGTGGAGTAGTAATTAGTATGAACTATAAGGCTCTTTTTTTTTAAACAAGAGACGGTTGATATAACATTTTAATATATCTAGGTCTTGAAAGTAATATTTATTGATTTTTAACATTTTTAAAGGGAGAATTACAATCTGGTCACCATTTATATGAAAATATCTTCAAAGCAAAGAGTAGACTGTCCAAAAGAATTATTGTACCAAATTTCTCTTCTGTCAAAAGAGAATATTATGGTGTTTCTACCATTTAAAAATGTATTGAACTACCAAAAAAATTTTATTCTTATTTCTAGTTTTAAGAATGAAAATCTAAATCAAGAATTACAGGCGTTGAAATCACAAAGCTGCGAGGTGTTTTAGCAAAGGCTGTTAACTTAAGTAAACATAAGTTACGTGTTTGTACAAATGGTTTTAACGAAATTAGTTTGAACTGCTGCACTAAAATTAGTGTAAGAATTTGGAACAAATCCTGATAAGTATGTCCAAAGTAATAAAAAATGTTTAAATTATTTTTTGTTTCGTGGGGAGGTAATTTCAGCTCTTAATGGCTAACCTTGTAAATATTCTTAATTAGATATAAATAATTAACATAGTTCATCTGTACAGGTTCAAACCATCTTGAAAAAAACAAAAGGATTTCAGCTACATAAGCCGAATTTAAAGGATCGTGAAGAACAAACTATAAAATTCAATTTTATAATACATTTTTCTAACTTACTTAAATCTTATTTGAACTATAAAGTCAAAAACTCTGTTATCTAATAGATTTTTATTAATTTTTTTAATTTATTGTAAGAATTATTAAATTAAATGTGTGATTTGTTAGTACATTTTCTTTTGTTTCAACAAAAAAACTTTAATTTTTACTATAGTATGATTATGAATTATAGTAAATTTTACTATTTTTATTTATTAATTTAACAAATATTTTAGTTAACTTAATTTTAGTTTAATAATTACTGACGTGTATTAATCAGTCAATCACCCCACGCATTCATGCAGGGTGGAGATGATCCACCTTCCCACCCATACACATACGTTGGAGACGAGCCACCTATACACGTACAATGGAGATGAACCATCCATACTCGTAATATAGAGATAACCCATCTACCCATCCGTATCATACAGTGGGAGATCACCACCCATACACTGTACAGTAGTAGAGATGACCCACCTACCCACCCATAGGGTACAGTGGGAGATGACTCACCCATTAAAATACGGTGAAGATAACCCATTCACCCACCCATTGTGTGAACACTAACACTGTGTCAACATTAAGAGGACCGAGTATAGAGCAAAAAAATAATTCACATATCCTAATGGATAAATAAAACTAGTTAAACTATCCCGTAATAATTCTATTTACAATATCAAATTTAGAAGTGGTCTCCAAGCTGGTTGTTGGGTCTGCTAGTTCTTTCTGGGTCTCCAGGATTTGTGAGACAAGGTGTCCCTGGTCGCCAGTCAGCAGCTGACTTTCATCCCCCACCTTCAACACATCATCCATCAGTCAATCGTATGGTACTCTGCACTATTTATCTACAGTGATAAAAATAGAAGAGATTACAAGTGTATTATACAAACTCTGTAATTCAATAAAGATACATTGTCACGAGAGGATTTAATCTATATTGTAAAAAGATAATTTTTGAATAAGATTATACATAAAAACACAACTTCAAAATTGAAAACTATACCTGAGTGTAAGTATATATATATATATATATTTTTAATTATAAGTTATTGAAAATAATTATTTACTTGTTGAAGGAAAGATGAAGAATAACTTAGACTTAGAGACAAAAACATGTTTGTGAGATTGAGCCAACAAGCCAAACCTCAGCTGGTTTGCCATTTTATGATTGCAGTTTGTAGTATTTCTTAAGTCTTCTATATCATTCAATTTCTATTTCTACCATTAACATATGCTATATGTATGTAGAAATATATACTCTACTGAGATATTCTGTCAAAATATTCTAAAAATACTAAAAGTTCCTACATAATATGCTGTCACAGTATTATTTTTGGTTGGTCAGTTTAGATCGATCTCTCTGTTTTTAAAGTCACCTACAGAAAACAGCAGCTAAAGTGAGAACCAGAAACAACATTATGCAGCAACTTGCTGGATCATTGTGGGGAGCCAACGCTTAAATCCTGCATACGTCTTTCTTGTCCCTGGTTTACTCCACTGCTGAATATTGTGCCCCTGTGTGGCTTAACAGTACGCATGTACGAGAGGTTGATATACGACTAAATAGGGCGATGAGGGCTAACAGAGGCTCCCTGATTGCAACCCCTCTACAATGCCTTCCAGTGACATAACTCCTCCAGATATAAGATGCAAAGGGCACTTCTTAGAGAGTTTAAAAAGATCCTATCTACTCTGAATCTCCCCATTTAGCAAGATATCCCACTACGTGCAGGGCGACTTAAATCTAGAAAACCACCTCTTCGACTAGCTTCCCAGTTATTCTCAAACAATTTTCGATAAAAACCAACTGGGTGTTAACTTAGGATATGTTTTATGGTTGAAACAAGTTTCTGGTATCAGACCCAATAACCGTCATCAGCGGAATGAATCTTCCTTATAAGGAGTGGAATTTCCTATGTTGAGTCGCTTTCGCACGGAGATGGAAAGCTATAAAAGTAAAAAATAAAAGTAAAACTATAAAAGTAGTTTGCGCTTAATTGTATTCACATTACCCAATAAATACTAACAACCTGTTCCACAACTGCATCTGTTAGCGAAGTTGAAGCTTCAACTTTGACCAAGGTTTCATCATCATCCTTAGGTAGCTCCTTGGAATCCACAATGACATTGACAGGTTCACTAGCAATCCTAAAATCGAAAACACAGTACAAATACTTACAATATAAAAAGCCTTTTTCAATGAAAGTTCATCATTTTAAGAGTCACTGAGAGTTTGTTGAACGTTGTTGGAGAATCCTTACATATAATAAGTGAAACTGTTCTTTGTTAACGCAACTCCTTCCTCATTTCTCGATCAAATTTTCCAATTGTTGTTGTGCAAAAAGGTCTCCATCGTTCAATGTTTTTACCCCAAAGAATACAGGAAGGCGTCAAAGTACTTTTTTTCGGCCATAATAAAAACATGGAGACAGATTTAAGTTAATGAAAAGTAACAGATTTTTATATGTAAATAATGATGTTTATGAAATTTTAACAGCTGTTAAAATGTAATTAATGGTGTTTATAGTTTTGATAATGTAATAGATGTTTCTTAATTTTAAAGTAAAACAAGTACAAGAATAGAGTAGGGGCTCAGAAAACAGTATGAGAAAGTGTTAATGAAATGTTTTTAATATGTCGAGATATTTTAAATATTTAATTAGAAAATGTTGAAACATATAAAATAGGTTGTAATAATTGCAGTTACTCACTTGTTGTCTTTCTGTGATAGTAGAACAGTGCCTCTATCTCGCACTCTGGGAGCACCAGGCCGAGCACTGGCAGGCCTTACAGCTGTTCTGGGCCTTTTGGTCTCTTTTGCCTCACTGGAAATTAAGTGAATATTGTTTTTCCAAATGAAAATTAAGATGTTATACTTAATCCTGGAAAATAATAAACCTTAATAATATCAGAATAGTAATAACTTTGTAATGGAGAGGTTCTTGTCCATCTTTGCAACTTCTTTGTTCTTCTTCTGGGAAAAGTGATCTAGTAACATGTATCATTGGGGAAAAGAACTGTTTTGAGCCCTGTAAATTCTTTCGACAACATGTGGAATTGGATATACGCCTAGTGAATTTGCATTTAAGTGACACAAAGGATATTAATTAGGGAATTTATCAAGGTAGATTGTTTGCAGTTCTTTTGTTTTCAATGTAAAATATTGGTGTAAACTCACTGCTGGTTTTTAAAATAAACACAAAAATACAATGTAAATTTATTTATCAAAAATGTTCTGAATGAACTAAAAATTCCAAGTGTTTAGAAATTAGCAATAAATAATGAAACAAATAAATTGAAATGAAAATGAAATGAAAAATGACTTTATTTTTAAGGCGAGGTTAGGACTGGACAGTCCTCTCTACCATCTAAACTTATCACAAATAACAAAACTAATCATAAAAATAGCACAAAACATTACTACTAATATAATATAAACAAATTTCAACATCCGTAATCAACAATAAAAAAAATTAAAAAAATTCATGCTTTTCGAATACTTTACAAGCAGAGACGCAATCTATGACATGGTGATATCAGATCAAGCGTGGGCACAAGGTGAATCCTGATTATTGAATACAAATGAATAAATCACTTTGTACACTACAGCAGAGGCAATGCTCTGGCTGATTGTAAATTGAAAGAGAAAACGAGTGAAAAATGTACTATGCAATGAAGTTACGAGTGTTTGTGGACTAATTCTTTGGCTCCTTTTATTACTTTGTTATTCTTTATATTCTTATTTAGTTGAACATATGTAGGCTTTTAAATCACCTTTTTGAAATCATATTACAGTTATCTCAATTATTTACTGTGATGTATACTTTTTAAAAAAAATGTACAGTATAGTTATATTTTATTTTGTACTTGAATTTGATTCTTGTTGAGTGTTTGCTACTTACGATGTTTGCCACTAAAAATCACATATTAGGATTTTCCAAAAAGCGCCAAATGAATTTACGCTGGGACGTAAATAATTAACCCGGCGTTACATGCTGAGACCCATCCCCCCCACCAAAGCTGGGAAGCGTGCCAACCGGGGGATGGCTCAAAACAAGTCGAGCGATGGGATCACGGGTGGCAGTTGGAGGGTCCAAAATAAAACTCGGCAGCTGAGCAAAACTAATTTTATTTCAAGAAACATCATTTAAATCAAAACGGCAGAAGGCCACAATAAAAAATTTTCACTTAAATAAATAATAACAAACACTAAAATTACCAAGATACTACACAATAATAACAAACGCTATAAATACCACAAACTCTACAAATACCAAAGTGAACAAATTAACAACTACATGGCCTATCTGCAGCCTAGCCTGAGACACCCCAAAACGTAAGAAAATTAAACCATTTAAAAGTGAAATTTAGAACCTTTGGAAAACAACAATTAAACCGGCAATTTAGCCCACATATCCCTTGATTCCACCGAGGCCAGGGAGTAAGCCGGCATCCCTGGGCAGCTCCGAATAGAATTAACTAAAAGCACAATAATCCCCTTTTGGTGAAAGTTTAAAAATTAAACAATTTAAAAGAAAATATAACACGGTACCGTTTTAGTAAAAAGTCACTTCACGACCTCCATAATACAATGAACGAAAAATATAAATAACAACTAGGCCTAAACATATAAATAAATAATAACATAACTTAACCATAGGGACCTAACAACTATAAAATCTAAAAGATATAACAACAAATAAAACTAACTAAATAACTAACAATAAATATCAACATAAGCTTTTTTTTTTCTTTTTCTTTTTTTTTTTTTTTAAATTTGAAATATATATATCCCTAGCAATGTCCCCATGGCTGTGTTGCATCACTTCTCTAGTTTTAGGCCTAGGCCACATTAAATTGTTCCCCCACCATTCTTTTCTTCTTTTTTCTTTATATTTTTCACTGGTTTTTATTGTGAATATCAACCATCAAAACCCCCCAGCTCAGCCGCCGGGAAACAATGACATAGAACCCACTGACCTGAGGACTGAAGACTCATACCCAAAGATGTAGGTTGGGCTGCAGGGTTGTACTTGGTCTCTATACTTGGTCCTCAGGCCAGGCGGGCAGCGCAGATGGTAGAAAATCCCCGGACGGCAGGCCGAGGGTAGAATCGTCCTACTCGAGGACCCTGGAGTTTTAGTTTGTCTAGCCAAACATGGAAAGGAGGTTCGGCCGAGTAGAACTCTTCTAGACCAATCTAGACTGAACAGACAGGCCAACCTGACCGAAGCTGCTGGAACACGGAACGAAACGGAACTGGGCCAACGGCTACCAAAGTACGCAAATCGCCGGGCAAAAGCGAATCTCAGGCAGCCTGGCAGACAACAACGAAAAAACGAAACTGTACCGGTCCAAGACCCGGTACAACCTCCCTCTGCAAACCTCAACACACCCAGGCAGGGGAGCAAACTCGGTACCTCAGGGAACCAAGAGAAGACGAAGACCTCCGAAGAGTGGTGTTCCAAGGACGTCCAAGAGAAACTAAGAGGGGAAACCCCTCGAACAGGGAGCAAACTACCCTGACTGTCGGGCCCGACAAGAAAAAAAAGAGAGAAAAAGACTCTCTCAGAACAGCCACCTAGGGCGCAGAGGTGATCAATCTCTTTGCCCCAAGAAACCCCCAGGAACACCAACTCCTGGACCAACCGTTCCCCGGAAAGCCTTAAGCTGGGACACATGGGCTTTCCTAAACACCCTGCCTGACTGGGGATCAACCAGCAGAGCAGTCACCGGTGACAAAAACCTGTCGATGCGGTGGGGACCAGACCACCGATAGCACAACTTGGCAGCTCTTCGTTCCGCGGCCGAACTGACCGGGTGAGCCTGACAAAGAACCAGATCTCCAACCTGAAAAGGGTTAGGAGTACGACCCTTATCATACCTCCTCCTCACTCTCTCTCTAGCACGTAGCAGGTTGCGCCGAGCAGCCCGCCACGTGGACACTACGTCAGTGGCACCTGGCGTAGGTAGAAGATCCTCTAGCCTCCACAAGTTGGACAAAGGGTTGTTAGGAGGGTAGCCATGTAGAATCTCGAAGGGAGTGGCATTGTGACTCTCATGCTTGGAAGAATTAAAAGCAAGCTGGAGCCAAGAGAGACTCTCATCCCAGGTGTTCTGCTTCTCAGCATGGAAGGTAATAAGGGCAGACCGAAGATTGCGGTTGAACCGCTCTGCATGAGAAGGCTGTGGGTAATAAGGAGAGGTAGTCACATGCCTGATACCATTGCCAAAACAGAACCTACGAAACTCATGGGAGGTAAACTGGCTACCGTTGTCGGACACAAGAGTGGAAGGCACACCAAAGTGCTGGAAGAGTTGGGACTGGAGAGCACGGATGGTGAGCTTAGCCGTGGCACTCCGAAGTGGGAAAAGCCAAACGAACTTCGAGAAAGCATCCACACAAACAAGTAGGTAGGAGCTACCTGACTTGCTACGGGGAAAAGGACCCACGTAGTCGATGAACACCTTCTCAAAAGGACGCTCGGCCACCTCAGAAGATAACAACCCTAACCTTGCATTCTGACTAGGCTTGCTGAGAGAGCACAGGTGACAAGCCCGCACTCTGCCAGCAACATCCCGGTCCATGCCCTTCCAGATGAAGTACCTACGAATCTTAGCGATGGTCTTATGAATGCCAAGATGACCGCCCACAAGGGAAGAGTGATAATACTGAAAGACCATCGGTACTAGATGACTAGGCAGCACTACACGGGGTTCACCCCTCTGTCGAGGACGGCAACAGAGTACCCCTTTGGACAGAAAATAGGGAGGGTGGGCACCTCCCTCTTGAAGCTCACCTAAGATGACTGACAGCTCGGGATCTTTCTGCTGATGGGACAGTAGGTCGTCAAAAGCCAGAGGAAAATCCAGCAGAACAGCACCACACTGAGCAACAGCCTCAGTCGGTGGATCACTGGGTTCGTGGTACATGCGGGAAAGAGCATCCGCGATGACATTCTGGGTACCCCTAAGATGTTGGACTCGGAACTTAAAAGCAGAAATTTTGACCACCCAGCGACCAATTTTCCCGAGCTGTCGGGGATGGGCAAGAAGCCAAGACAGTGCCTGATTGTCCGTCTCCAGCAAGAACTCAGCGTGTTCCAAGAAACGCCGAAACTTGTCCGTACCAAAGACAACAGCCAGGCACTCTAACTCATAGATGGAAGAAGCTTTCCTTTCCTGGTGAGACAACGTCCTCGAGGCAAAAGCGATGGGCTGCCTGACCCCATCAAACTCCTGAGAAAGAACAGCAGCAATGGCGGAGGAGGAGGCATCAGTCTGAAGAATGAATTCTCTGCTAAAATCAGGCATACGCAGGACAGGAGGTTGCATGATAGCCTCCTTGAGAGCGTCAAAGGCAGTCTGCTGAGCTTGGCCCCACACAAAAGGGACACCTTTCTTTCGCAGCTCGTTCAACGGGGCAGCAAGCTCGGCCACGTTAGGGATGAAGCGACGGTAAAAATTCACCATCCCCACAAAACGGGCAATCCCCTTGGCATCTCTGGGAGGAGGAAAATCCCAAATGCCCTGGGTCCTCGCAGGATCTATGCAGACGCCTCGAGAAGAGATAAGATGACCCAGAAAAGAAATCTCAGGACGAGCAAAAGTGACTTTCTCTGGATTGACGGTAAGGCCAGCTGATTTGAGGCGACTAAGAACTTCCTCCAGATGTTGCATGTGTTCCCCGAAAGTCTCACTGTAGACAAGAAGATCGTCCAGGTAATTGAAAACAAACTTGAACTTCACATCATGGAAGATGGAATCAAGCAGACGAGTAAGAGTCTGGACACCCACAGCAAGACCCATAGGAACCCTAGTGAACTGGTAAAGATTCCAGGGAACACAGAAGCTAGTCATAGGCCGTGATTCCTTCTTCAATGGAATCTGATGGTAGGCCTGGTTCAAATCGAAAACACTGAAAAACTTAGCCTTACCGAACCAATCAAACGCAGAATGCAAATCAGGCAGAGGTACCGAGTCAATAGCGACCTTAGCGTTGAGCCTCCGATAATCCATCACAAGCCTAGACTTACCATTAGGCTTGGGCACAAGAAAAGCTGGACTGGCATAAGCAGAACGAGACGGTTCAATCACACCCTTGCTCAGAAGATCCTCGATCATAGCCCTCATAACCTCCATCTTTGGGGGAGCAAGTTTGTACGGATGACTTCTAACTGGCTGAGAATCGGTGAGGTGGATCTCATACTCCAGAAGAGAAGTGACCCCAAGCTCGGGCGTAAGCACATCAGGAAACCGCAAACACAGCCTCCTAATGGCCTCCGCCTGCTCAGGGGGGAGATGACCAACTGGATCCACCTTGGGTTGTTCGGGCTCACAACCCACCTCTCTGACTGCAGGAGGGCAGTCAGAATCACCTACTAGAGGCACCAAAACTCGCCGATTAAACTTGAAAAATATCTGGCGCTTCTGGAGGTCAAGCACCATACCACTCTTAGAAATGAAGTCTGCCCCTAGGATACAAGAAACCGCCAGGTCCTTGGCAACAAGAAAACCCCACCTCCAGGAAAATCCTTCAATCTTAAACTGGAAAAACGCCTTCAGAAGAATAGGTAGAGGAGTTTGGGATGCCGTCCAGCAAGTAATAGAAGAAGGCTCGGTGTGCCTGACAAGTCCTAAGGCGTCAAGGGACTCAAAAAGAGAAAGGCTGATGATACTGCATGCCGAACCAGAATCAAGAAGGGCTCGACACACCGTACCACCAAAAGATACAAAAACGCCAGGACACACCGAGGTGACCGCACTAAGTCCCAGGGAAGCCATGCCAGCAAGGCCCGAAACATCCCCGACGCTCCTGCGATGGGCACGTGTCAAAGGCAAATGGCCACGGTCACTCGCAACAACGCGGGGAGCTACTGTGGAGGCAACCCCCCGCGCTGAGCGTTTCCCGCCCCACGACCTCGAGCACGTGGACAGTCACGTCGAATGTGACCAGGTTGGCCACAAGCAAAACACACAACAGGAGGCCGAGAACCACGACCCTCCACTGGCTGACTCACACCTACAGACATAGCTGGTCGACGGGTGGGGAGAGCACGATGACTCTCAGAATCCCTCCCTTGCTGGTCTGAGAACTGCACGCTGCGCGAACCAATGCACAGCTGATGCAGCTCCCGAAAAGTCGAAGGAACACCAGCAAAAACCAATCTGCACCGTTCTTCTGGAGAAATGCCATCCAGGATGACACGAACGGTGTCAGCTTCAGAAAGGGTGAGGCGCAACGCTTGACGAGCTTCCTTGACTGAAGAGACATAGGCTGCCAGAGACTCGCCCCTACCCTGCGACCGATAAAATCTGTCCATGACCATCCTCTCCCTGAGTCGAATGGGAAGAAATGACGAAAGTAACTCTCGGTGGAACGAGTCCACCGAGGCATCACTGGCCAAGACAGACCTCAGCAACTCCCCAACGGGACCTCTACAATAAGGGAAAACCAGACGAAGCAAGTCCCCAGCCTGCATGCCGGGCATCTCACTAAGTCTGAGAAAGGCCACCAGAAACTTAAGAAGCTCCTCAGGATCCATCCCATCGATCACAGGGAGATTCTGGATCATGGGCGTGAGAGGGTTAGGCAGCTTGTGGTAGCTCAGCTGCAGAAGAGCAGGTGAACCCAAAGAAGTAGTAGGAACGGCAGCTGGAGCCGAACCACAAGCGACCCCAACAGAAACGCCTGCAGGCTCAGAAGGAGCCTCAGGCACCGTGAAAGCCGTTGTCTCAGCCTGCGGCCTCGACACGTTAGGAGAAAGTGTGAAATTAGGCCGCTGACCCAGACCCGTAGGAGTCGTGGAACCGGAGAGTGCCTGAAAAATCTCCTCAAGCCTAGATACACTCTCCAAGATCCACGCCCTATCCGACGGTTCCAACCCCGGCGCCCGGTTGACCAGCCTTAAACGGGCAAGCAGATGACCCAGACGTGCAAGGCGGCAGGCCCGGTCACGACCCACTGGAGGTTCCAACTGCAAATCCTCTAACACCCCTTCCCAATCTTCCACCTTCCGTTTACAAATCCCCAACTCATCACCAACCTCCAGCAGGTCAGACCAATCCACCGCCGTACCCGCGGACAACTGCTCCCGCAGCAACCTCCGGAGATTCAAAACATCCCCTTCCGGAGTCACACCCCGCGACCTCAATTCGAAAATCAACTCCTCCTTGACCAGGAGCGCAACATTCTGCAGATAGGCCATCTCGCAAAACAAAATTCTCAACAGTACACAAAAAACGACAACTCCAGGGTCCAAGACGAACTAAACCCTCAGCCTACCGAGCCACTGCCGACCACTCCAATCCACCCATGAAACCCATTCAACAAAGTAACCAAGCGGATTGCCTAGGTTTTTTTTTTTTTTTTTTTTTTTTTTTTCTAAGTTAAATTATTTATTAGGATTTTCTAATTGTTCTGCTTTTTAAATAATTTCTATTTATTATTTTTTTTTTTTTTTTTCAATACCAAGACACCTTGACGGTAGGTCGGCCAACCATGACCTACTAACAGGGAAACACCCACCGTCAACAACCAAGAGTTTTTTTTTTTTTTTTTTTTTTTTTTTTTTTAAGCAACCACGCTCTGCTACCAATTGAGACCCATCCCCCCCACCAAAGCTGGGAAGCGTGCCAACCGGGGGATGGCTCAAAACAAGTCGAGCGATGGGATCACGGGTGGCAGTTGGAGGGTCCAAAATAAAACTCGGCAGCTGAGCAAAACTAATTTTATTTCAAGAAACATCATTTAAATCAAAACGGCAGAAGGCCACAATAAAAAATTTTCACTTAAATAAATAATAACAAACACTAAAATTACCAAGATACTACACAATAATAACAAACGCTATAAATACCACAAACTCTACAAATACCAAAGTGAACAAATTAACAACTACATGGCCTATCTGCAGCCTAGCCTGAGACACCCCAAAACGTAAGAAAATTAAACCATTTAAAAGTGAAATTTAGAACCTTTGGAAAACAACAATTAAACCGGCAATTTAGCCCACATATCCCTTGATTCCACCGAGGCCAGGGAGTAAGCCGGCATCCCTGGGCAGCTCCGAATAGAATTAACTAAAAGCACAATAATCCCCTTTTGGTGAAAGTTTAAAAATTAAACAATTTAAAAGAAAATATAACACGGTACCGTTTTAGTAAAAAGTCACTTCACGACCTCCATAATACAATGAACGAAAAATATAAATAACAACTAGGCCTAAACATATAAATAAATAATAACATAACTTAACCATAGGGACCTAACAACTATAAAATCTAAAAGATATAACAACAAATAAAACTAACTAAATAACTAACAATAAATATCAACATAAGCTTTTTTTTTTCTTTTTCTTTTTTTTTTTTTTTAAATTTGAAATATATATATCCCTAGCAATGTCCCCATGGCTGTGTTGCATCACTTCTCTAGTTTTAGGCCTAGGCCACATTAAATTGTTCCCCCACCATTCTTTTCTTCTTTTTTCTTTATATTTTTCACTGGTTTTTATTGTGAATATCAACCATCAAAACCCCCCAGCTCAGCCGCCGGGAAACAATGACATAGAACCCACTGACCTGAGGACTGAAGACTCATACCCAAAGATGTAGGTTGGGCTGCAGGGTTGTACTTGGTCTCTATACTTGGTCCTCAGGCCAGGCGGGCAGCGCAGATGGTAGAAAATCCCCGGACGGCAGGCCGAGGGTAGAATCGTCCTACTCGAGGACCCTGGAGTTTTAGTTTGTCTAGCCAAACATGGAAAGGAGGTTCGGCCGAGTAGAACTCTTCTAGACCAATCTAGACTGAACAGACAGGCCAACCTGACCGAAGCTGCTGGAACCCGGAACGAAACGGAACTGGGCCAACGGCTACCAAAGTACGCAAATCGCCGGGCAAAAGCGAATCTCAGGCAGCCTGGCAGACAACAACGAAAAAACGAAACTGTACCGGTCCAAGACCCGGTACAATGCGCCATGGCAAATAACGCCGCTTCACGCAGACATGCTGTGAGTCTGCTACTAAAAATCATTGGAATAGGCCCTCAATTTCAGAGCACGGACTAACATGTGCAGACTCTATAATACATTGTCTTATATGAGTGGCATGCCATTTTGAAATTAATTTAGTTACAGCAATGATATGTTACTCCCTTGTTTTAACTATTAAGATATATATATATATATATATATATATATATATATATATATATATATATATATATATATATATATAATAAATTTGAAGTTTTTATATTAAATAGTTCTTGAGTTATAAAATAATTTGTAAACAACACATTCAGACCGACAGACAGTAAACTAGTCACCATAGACCCATGTTTATATTGTGAAATATGTTTGTCTTGACCTAAAGAACAATTTTTGATGAAAAGTTCCAGAGAGTTCCGGACACGCTGTGTATATACTTTATACTGAATAATAAATATAGTAAATAAATAATCTAAATACTACAAGTTGATTGAACTCAGCCTCCATCCATGTAGGACCTTCTCAAATTATTTATTATGATGTAAATATTTGTAAATTTATGAAAATAATGAATTCAATTTGTTACTATTATTATACTTGTTTCTTCCTTGTTTTGTACAATCTGTAAAGTAGAAGTACCTATCGGCAGAAAAAGGTCAACTCTTAAAGTCAATTACCTTTTGATAGGCTAGCACACATCTTCAGCAATGAATACTTACAATAAATCCAAGTTCAAACATGCATATGAAAAACAATAGAATTAAAACCATAGATAAAGGTTGTTATTTATTTACTGAACAATTGTCTGCTTGAATAGAATATCTCCATAAATGTGTTTGAAATATTAGAAAGAAATATAAGTCTAGCAAATTAACTTAATACCTACTGATACCACTTAAAAAAAAACTAATAATAATTTGATTTGGTATGTTAACCTTGGAGCAAATTGGCTGTTTTGTTTCTCAGGTGGAGGTGGGTCCTTGATCTCTGGGGCAGACGTCTTGGGCAACACAGCTTCATCACTGTCGTTATTTTCCACTTCTGATGTTGGCTTTCCTTGATTTAACAATTATAAAACTTAAGACTTACTTTTGAAAAATTTTTATTGAATTCATATTTATTGTAAGTAACCCTTTACAATTTTATTTCAATAATAAACGGGTGGTTACTCAACATAAGAAGTTGGTTTTATTATTAATTACATAAATTAAATTGTATTATTTCATATGGTCCAACCCCTTCATAAGACCCTATTCTCATGCCAACTCCAGTTCCTTTGACCCCACATATATAGCATAGTTTTCTAACATTCGTAGTAAGAAAGAAGGCGCTGCTAATTACCAATACATGTAAGCTGGTGATAATCCTCCACTTCCCCATACATGTGTATGGTGATCATAACCCCTACAATTACCAATGCTCATAACGGTGGTGATGATTCTTGCACCTGTCCATTCATCTCCTTTAAGCTTTTTACTTCAGCTATTTTGTAAATAAAAATATTTCTTGATGCACATTATTACACGTTTTATTAAAACATCTGTTTATAGCTTGTTTACACTGAACACTTATCGAAATTTTGCTGTCATATGATTTTGAATAATAAATTACACTATATGAAAATATATTATTGAAATATATATTGAATCAATATAAACTATTTTTGAATAAAGAGAAAATTAAATAACTTCCAACTATTGAGGCTTTGATAAAATGAAATTAATTATTATATTAAATGATATTAAACTTAATATGATATAATAAAATAATTAGTTTGAAATTATTAAAATTAACATTTGATAAAATTATAAGGTGATGATTTTTAACATTTTGAGAACATTTTATAATATTTTATAACAATATTGAATATGATTCCTGAATCAACTCAATCTGGTGATAACCCTCCCCCTTCTCATTTACGTGTATGGTGATCATGACCCTTGCAATTACCAATACACATTGACAGACTTAAAACCATCAAATACAAAAATTACTCTATTAAAAAAAAGGTTGAGACAGTTGTTATACCAGATTGTTGTCCAGCATGAATATCCTTTGTAAAATCTTCCAGCACAGGCAAAAAAAAAAAAAAAAAAAAAAAAAAACTTCAGCATGTAACTGCTAAAGTAGAGGGGAAAGTTACACCATCCTTAAAAGGATTCAAGCATTCTGCCAATAGTAACAATTATTCACTAACAATGTTTCAAAAAACTTTAATTGCAACCACAATATCCAGGACCTTTCTATCCTCCCTAGTGGTTATTTAATCAAACCGCATAACCCTAAGCAGTAATCTTTTTCTCAACATTATAAAGGAGAAAAATTTAATGCCTGTTCCATCAGTTTCAAAAAGATCTTTTTGATTTTCGCTAGAGGGTTTCATCACTCCAGCCAAATACAGGAGGCCAGACAGCAATTCAGAGGATATGATGTAATTGTTTGAATGTCCTTTTTTCTTAAGAATTACATCCTGTTCTTTATTTTTAATGATCCAAATATCTCTAGTGTTTGCAATATATACTAACACTTCATTTCTGAGAAAAAGCTTCCAAACATCAAATGCATTATCATAATCGTTAATTCACTGCCGAAATGTTATTTCTATTGTTCTGTCCTGGCTTATGTGTCACTCAAAACGAACTATACTTTTCAATTTTAAAAATTACTATTCCTTCATTTACCTACTGCACTAATATTGTTTAGTAGAAAAATGTTGTATTTTTAAATCAACAAAGCCTTCACCAATTATCTTAGGCTATATTTTTTGTATAAGGTTGAATATCAAATTGTTTACTCAGATATCTCATAATTTTCATATTCATTGACTGCTTCATCTTCATTAGAAATATTAATACTTTCTTCCCCTTCATCTTTAAAGAGATTTATCCTAAATGAACTAGTCAACCCGGGGTCGCTTGGTAATCTTTTCTTTTAACATTTGCTGTAAGTCTTGCAATTTGATCTTTTATATTAGGCTAGTTAAATATTACCTAACAAAAAATGTAAATCTTATTTGGATACAAAAAATGTAAGACAAATTATTGAATATTTACAGTATTTACAAAATAAAATTAATCAATATCATTCTAAATTGATTATACACACTCTCTTGGCTCATAATGTATAGTATTTTACAATTGGCAATTGAAACAATTAAAATAAATACTTACTAATTCCAGCTTTCCTTCTGTGGACTGCTCTAGCAGAATGAGGTCTCTTGAGCTCTTCTTCCAAAGGCTTTATTTCTTCTTCAATCTTAAAATTTGATTTAATATCAGAGTGGGGTTGCACAGTTTCAGCATTCTCTGATTGTTTACTCTGAGCCTTCCTCTGTTCATGGCCATGGTCAGGGGAAGATGGAGGTTGTTTTGGAGGTAGAGACGGAGAAGGAAGAGTTGCTTGACTGAGAGTTATAACTGAAGGTTCAACTTCTTCAGCTTGGGTTTCTAAGGTATTGCCTTGTTGGTGCTCAGCGTTATTTTTATTTTCCCCTACCAGAGCTCTACAAAAAAGTAAAATACTTATATAAACTGTTTAAATATGTTATATACATATTTAAAAACTAAAAAAATATATGGGACTTTTGATTTGTATGCAGTAATTTATTATTGTAATGATCAGAGGACTACAACTACCTAAAGACCTCTTTCTGTTCTAATACATCACCTGCTAAACATACTTTTTGGAAATAAACACTAAATTTTATTCAACTCGGAAAGATTCTCATACTAAGTACCATTTAGCACAAAGTTTTAACTATTGCAACAACAAAAATAGTACTAACTGATCATTACACAGATTTTTGAAACTTATTTACTATGGTTCCATGGCTTATAACATAAGATAATATACAAGTTTCCAAGTCTTTATCTTTCTGAAAAAACGTATGTGCCTGCCTAAACTATTAAGTAAATTCAAGGCACTAGTGAATAAACAAAACCCTTACATAAAAATAAAAATGCTGTGCTTATTGTAAACATTGAATAATTGACTGAATGATGTATTATTATGAATTGCCGGCTATGAAAGTGAAAGGAAGTATGAATACTTCAAATGAATGGAAGCTTGTTTGACTTGTGAATCGTACGACCGGGGTGTTGTGATAATACTGTAGGGTAGTTCTCTATACAAGCCAAAGGAGAGAGGGAAGCAAGAAGGAAAACAATTTAATTGGTGTCCCAACATCCTACCTACCGGAACCTTGAAAGCATCGCTTTCAAAGCAAGCACTGAAAACATTTTAAAATGCTTAATACATGATGTATACAAATAAAATAATGCAGTAAAATTAACGTCGAAGACTTGTTACTCTTTTAGTGGCAAAGCTGCAAACAACAATTTTTAATCTATAAAAAAAACTTACTCTTCAATAACAGGGACTTTATCAGTTTTTGTCTGTAATACTTCCTTAGAAGCTCTTTTTTCTTTCCTTGATTCAGGTTTGTTCACAATCTTATTTTTGCCATCTTTTGACTTCTTCTTCAGCAATTCACTGGTTCTTGGTTCTCTCATTCTGGTTTCAGCAGGTTTGCCTTCTTTATTTACCTTAGCTTTGGAAGACTCCTGTTAAAATTGTAATATATAAACACAAGTACGATACTACCTTACAAAACAATTACTGATTAAAGAATTATATTGATCACAGACATAAAGAATGGTATCAATAAATCATCCTTATAAGAGGAAATAACCTTTTTTAATATACCGGTTGAGGCAGAAAGGACGAATGTTTTCCAAAAAATAATTTATCGTTACCTGTGAAGAAAAAAATTTATTTAATTTTTTTACAATTCTAAAATTGTAAAAATAGAAACTAAAGTAAATCACTACAAAAACAGATTGAATAATGTAGAAAAATCAGAATGTGAAAACTTAATAAAAAATATCAAAGACGTACAAGATGTAGTTAGAAACCTAAAATATAATTAGTATGTTTTAAATATGACAGTAGATGAAATTGATCTAAACAATCAGCTAGTGGAAGATCTATGTAATTAAAATGAAACTGTAATCCCGGAAGAAACTCCTGTAAATAATGAAATCTCTATTTTATGTAAATCTGACAATGCAAATGCAACCAACAGTAATTCAGAACCTCCTTTTGATTTAAATTTTATCAAAAATTACCAAATCCGATGCATCATCATTTTTAATTACTGCCTAATTCTTGTAGTGGATTAAATGTAAAAGAACTTTTAGCATTCTTAAAAGTCATGTTGAAAACAAAGAAAGAAACTGAACTTAACGACAAAATAATCATAAATCAGTTAATAAGTAAGACAATGAAACCTTTCAGTACAAATTGTTAGAATGTAATAATTTGTCAATCAATGCTTTAAAGGACAAATTGTTAAGTAGCTTTGTTCCTCTAAACTTAAAGCAGAATCTAATCCTAAAACATGTACATAGACCTCACGGTATGTAAGTGAAGTGAAATCTTATAGTGATTACTAGCGATAATTATTCTGAATGTGAACTAGTAGAAATTATAAAGTTAGGAATGAAACACAATGACAGAGTAAATGTAGCTTTATTAGGTAGTATAAGTAATTTCACAGATTTAAACACAGCTTGCATACAAACTCAAAGTGGGGAATATAGTAATTTTCTAAGAGAACAGAATTGTAAATTTGAAAATAGCCATTCACTTAACTTTGAGGGAATTTCTAAGAACAATAGAAATCAAACTAAAAGTGAGGTAACAAGATGTTTTAAACGCAATAAAGTAGGTCATTTAGCAAAACAATGTTATTCTCAAAATAAGTAAAAAAAACTTGTATTCGAGGGGAGACCTTCTATAAGAGAAAATAGAGGTAACACCACATTTGTGAAAAATAGAAAACTCCCTGTATACAAAAATAATAGTACGGAAAATGAAATGATTGTAAATAACATAAAATTAAGTAAAAAGAAAAAACATAGTACTGTATAAAAAGAACTCAAAACAGACTACTGTACAAATTAAGACAAATTAAAGTAAATAAACAACTTTCTGAAAGTAAATTTAGTTTAACTGTAATAAATGTTAAATTAAGTGAACAATTTAAAATAAATGCTTTACTAGATTCAGGTGAAAATATGTATGATAAGTTGTCAAAATAAAAACTAGTAAGAAAGTACAATTACAATGTAATGCCCTATTATTCAGCAGATAATTCTTAAAGTTAAACATAACTGGATGTTGTTTGATTAAGATAAAGATATACAAATTCTCTTGGTACATAACATTTCATATAATACCTAAATTAGATAGAGACATATTACTAGGTAATTGTTTCATGAGAGAAACAAAATTGATTTTAGGCCTGAATTGTAACAAATGCTATTTTCAATTTAAACCTAATGTAAATATATCTCTACTTACAGAGAAAGCAAAGTCAATAAATAATACCAGTAGCAATGAACTAGACGTTGTTTGTGCAGACATGAAATCACGAGTAATAAATTAAATAAATATCCTAATGTCCTTACTAAAAAAATTGGTAAAATGTTAAATATTGAATTAGAATTAAAATTGAAAGATGATGAAATAGCAAACTTGAAACCTTACCCTTTAGCTGCGCCTAAGATTAAAGAAATGAAAGAAATTGTATCTGAATTGTTAGAAAAAAAATTGTTGTCCTCAACCAGTGCCTATTCATCTCCAAGTTTCTTAGTAAAAAAGCCAAACCCAGATAAGAGTAGACTAGTTATTAATTACAGTAAATTAAATAAAAAAATAGAGACAGATAGCATTAATGAGTAGGAATTCACACGCAAAGGCAGTGAATTAAAATCACACGCCAAGGCAGTGAATTAAAACCATTCAGTTTTTGTTCTTGAGTCTAGTCATCCTTTATGCCCTCCCACCAATACACATGCAGTGGTGATGACCCACCCGCCTACCCATACACATAGAGTGGTGATGACCCGCCCACCCATCCATACATGTACAGTGGTGATGGCCCATCCGCCCACCCATACACGTACAGTGTTGATGACCCACCCGCCCCCGCCCACCCATACACGTGCAGTAGTGATGACTAACCCACCCACCCATACACGTGCAGTGGTGATGACGCACCCACCCAGACATACACGTGCAGTGGTGATGACCCACCTGCCCACACATACATGTACAGTGGTGATGGCAATATGTCAGAAATGCACCATTGTTTAAGAGATTCAAAATATTTTAGTGTAATTGATCTAGCAAAAAGTTTCTTACAACTACCATTACACGAGGAAAGTATACACCTCAAAGCCTTTTCTACTCCATTTTCTTTATATGAATTATGTTCTACATCTTATGGTCTACATTATGGTTTTGGTATATTAAGTGCATATTTAGACAGAATTTTTGGAGATATTAAGTTTTCTTATGTAATAAACTTTGTCAACGATGTACTCGTCTTTTCAAATACCACAGAAGAACATGTACAACATTTAAATGAAGTTTTTAAAAGATTAAATAATAATTACCCGACTATAGACCATAGCAAAGTAAAACTGTTTCATACAGAAATAATATCTTGGAAATTTAATAAGTCACAATAGCATAAAAATAGATCCAAGTAGAACATTTTAGAGCCCCAAGAAACCCCAAAGAAGTTTGAACTTTTGTTGGAATGGTATTATTTTTCTCCACACATATAAAAGATTATGCTAAGTTAGCTGCTCCTTTAAATGATTTACGTAAAAAGAGAAAAGGTGTTATTGGTCAAGTGAATGTGCAGAAAATTATGAGAAGTTAAAATTAGCAATAAGTAACCCACCCACCCTGTTCTAGCCAAACCAAATTTTAACAAACCCTTTTATCTAATGACAGATGCTAGTGAGGCAGCTTGTGGTTTAGGTTTACTACAGAAAAATTATATAGGAGATAAGTTACCCATTGCACATTTTCCAAGAAATTTACAGAAAAAGAACAAAATTTAAGTGTGTACGAAAAAGAAGCCTTAAGCATTGTTTACAGTATCAAACGTTTTTATTCATTTTTGGAGATTTGGCCATTTTACTTAATAACAGACAATCAAGCCTTGTCTTGAGTGTTATCCCATTTTAGAAAACTAAGAAAAATAAGTAGATGGATATAACATGTACTAAGTCTATCATTTACAGTAATGTAAAACTTGTGTGACTGCTCCTCAATAGTTTTAACTTTTTGCGGGAATCACAAGCTTTAATAGTGTTTTACACTTACTAGTATCTGTTTTTAGTTTGTTAAAGTAAATTTTTATTTCCTTACAAGTTTTACATACTTAATCACACAAACGGTGTGTTGGAATCTGGTTGTGTTGTACCGGCAGTGATAGGATTCTCAGAATAGGCAGACAGACAGTTAGTGAAAGTTGTACATGTAGGGCTACATGCATTTTTGTAAGTGTTATATAATTAAGTTTATCATTTATATAAAAGTGATCTATTCTTATGGGAAACAATTCTACCATAGCAGTGAGACCAACAAAAAGGCATAGATCGTATTTATCACCAAATATGGAGTCAGAAAAGGTAGGAGATATGACCCGTTGACAGCTTGTTCAAGATATGATGGATAGCCTAAGTGTACTGCTAGATAATAAATTATCCACATTAGCAACAAAGGAAGACATCCATCAGATATCATTTAGGTTAAAAGACCTTGAAGAAGAGAATAGGCAACTTAAGTAGGAACTGATTAGTATGAAGTCAAAAGAAAAGTTGTTTATGGACAAATTCGTATATCTAGAAGATAGGTATAAACGAAACAATTTCATTTTTCGAGGCCTTTGACTACCAGTAAACACCCAAGACTACAAGAATCACATAAAATCTTTTTGCGGTGAGTTGTTTGGTTATAAAGACATATATGTGAATAGAGCCCATCCGCTTGACAAAGAAGGCAAAGCTATTATCACCCACATCCCCGACGATAGTAACATAGAATACCTTACGACTAGTACAGTTAGGAAACTGAAAGGGACTGGCTACTCAATGCATAGAAACTTTCCTAAAGAAGTTTGTGAAAAGCGCGCCTGTTTATCAGCTCTGCGAGAGGAGGTTGAACGTGTGACTGGAAGGAGGCGAACGCCACTCTACCATGACCACATTACGATAAAGGGGATTAGATTCACCTGGGAGGATGGTATGTTGAATTGTGGAAGTAAAAACGATGCAAAAAGACTACATGAACTACTCCGGCATGACTCTCAGGACTTCCTGTCAGGACTCAGGAACAATCCAATACACAAAACAGGAGCTGTATTAACCTTTCAAACAAACCCATGGAACACAGGACACACCTGTGACTCCATCAGCAACCCAGTCTGGCTGAGGAGTTCCCGCCAATCCAACTGCAGACGGGCCAAAGGACTATCTTAAAGTTTAACAAATAATGTTTATGAGCTGAAATCTATTGTATGTGATGTTAATTTTATAAATTTAATTAATAATTTTGATATACAATTTTTGTTTGAAACATTTATTTGAGAGGAGGATCAAATAAATATTTCTAATAAACTTTTTAGTTTTAAAATACATTTTTTGTTTGTCACGCAAGCTGCTCATTTTGGGAGAATTGTAGGTGGTTTAAATTTGTTGATAAATTTATATTCTGATCAGGCCAAAAATCTATCTTTTTCCAAAATTAGCAATTTTTTAACAGTAAAAGCAAACATCAAAGTAAATAATATTAACCAGATCAACTTTTTACCAATTTATTTAAACTTCAATGAGTGGGGAAATGATTTTAATTTATTAAACACTTTCACTGCCGATAACAACCTGGCAAATTTAGTAATTTTAGGCAATTTAAATGGAAGGGTGAAAGGGAACAATGCTTCCCAGATGGTTTTGTAGAACATTCAAATAAGTTATTAAGAGATTTTAGGAGCTCTAAAGATCTAATTGTAAACACTAAAGGAAGTACAATTTTAGGTTTATTCGATGACCTAGATCTTGTGGTTCTCAATGGGAGATTGGAGAGTGATGCGAAAGGGGAATTTACTTTTGTAGGCCCGATGGCAGTTTGCACAGCGTAAATAGTTTTAAAGTATTGCCTGTACCAGGATCTGATCACCTTCCCAAAGCGGAAAATTTTAAGTTTACAGTTGGTAGCATTGTCACCGGTGGGGGTTTGGGAGAGAGGGAAGTGGGAGGGGTGCAGCTGTTTTTGCCACTGCTGACAAAGTTAAAGTGGAGTGACAAGAATAAGTTGGTACTGCGATTAGCTGGACAAGGCGGTAAGTCAGGTACAATCACAGATAACAATCAGGAAAATGTAAACATGCTTATACATTGTATCACTTCATCAGCTCGCTCTAATCCAACTCCAAAAGTATTGTTGGGGTACAGCCTTGGTTCTATTTTGAGTGTGTAAATTCAAGGAAGAAAGTGTTTAGACTTTTAAATTTATTTCGCAAAACAAATGCTATTAAAGTAAATGAAAAGTACGTTGAAGCATGCAAACAGTTTAAATCAAAATTAAAAAAAGTTAAAGATCGTCTTATTTTACCAGGCAAAGTTAGGGCTAAGAAGCCCTCTCTAACACTTAACCTGGGGACTAATGGCTTAAGAGTGACTTTCGAACCACCACCAGTGACCAGGCAAGCAGGCTGCATGCAAGGATGGGATCGCTCGGACGGTCACCCATCCAAGGGACAGCCACGCTCGATGTTGCTTGACTCTGTTATCTTGCGATAACGTCAGAACCTTCCGGTCAATGCCACTGACAAATCATTGTGTAAAGCTAAGAAAGTTGCTCATATTAGCAAAATTATTTAAAATTTGAATCACTCATCCAATTCAAAGCAATGCTGGCAAGCAAACAATAGTTTTAAAATCAAGCCAGTAAGTCATGTAGGGAAAATGTCAGAAGAGTGAGTGTGACATTTTAAGTTTCTGTTGAATCAACTACTGGTAGCACCTGAGATTTATTACGCGGAGCCCCTTATCTATAAAGATCTCTTAGATAAGGCGTTTACTATGAGTGAGCTTAGTACGATACTGAGGAAGTCAAAAAATTGGAAAGCGACAGGCTATGATCGAGTGTCTTATGAGTTTTTAAATATTTTTCTGAGAGTGTTTTAATTAAGTTGTTGATAGTTTATAATAACATATTAAGTACTGGCGTTGATATGGCTAGATTTATTTTTTCTCTACATAAGAAGGGTGACTATAATGTGGTTGAAAATTACAGGGGCTTATCTTTGTGATAAGTAAATTATTCTTTAATCTAATAAATAGTAGATTGCAAATTTGGTCAACTGAAAATAATATTCTCATGGAATTCCAAGCTGCTTTTCGTGCCACCCGCTATCAATGCCACTGTATGTGTATGGGTGGGCGGGTGGGTCAATACCACTGTACATGTATGGGTGGGCGGGTGGGTCAATATCACTGTACGTGTATGCGAATACAATATCTCAGTAACGCTCTAAGAAATTTTGTTCTAGTTTATCGCAACTGCCGCTAAGAGTAGTAAAGGTCCTAACTCACTAATGAACAAGCAATGTATTTCCCTCCCCCTCTTCCACTCATAGGCTCCACCCCGCAAATTTGACAGATGGGTATAACTCCCACACTTATAGTAAATTCTAGCAACCACAGATAATATTTGTAACTTATCTTGTATGATAAAAATACAGTTGGCAAGGAAAAGGCAAAAGTTATACTGTTTCTTTGTAGATTTCTCCTCGGTTAGTTTTTAAACAACAGTAGGTTTACGACATGTTTATTATTGAGTCCGTTAATGTTTTCATTACTTATAAATGACTTACCTGAGTATTTAGACTAGGTGGTTGCAATTTTGGAGGAGTTAAAGCAAACATTCTTATGCACGCAGACGACACTGTATTACTTGTCACTGAGGAGTGTTTATTTAAACTGAGGAAAATGAATGGTGAGCGGTTACCCAGTCGTTTAGCCAAAGTAGCTGCAAGAAAAAGTCTTTTCTGGTATAAAAATCGAAAAGCGATGGTGGAAAAACACAACATCATTTTGGATTTTAACGCCGTGCCGGAGCAGCTTAAATCTCGGTTGCTATCGGTGGTGGAGTGTGAGAGGCGCGCATGACGGGCCGAGTGCATGGGGGCACATCGCAAACCACCAGCAGTACCTGACTCTCAACCTTGGTAACAGAGGCTTCTTACGTGATGAATATAGTATGTCCACTATGTCATGGACCATTAAGGCAAGAGCTCAATTAATTAACCTAAATTACCCTGGTTATATTACATACATTTTCAATGTCCACTATGCAACTTGCGTCAGAATGAAACAGCTTTTCATTTCATTGCAGTGTGTCCTATTCTCTATAGTATAAGAAAACGTTGGCTTGGGCAGTCAGAACTTAGCAGAGTTGATTATGTACGTTTCCTGAATGGCCAGGATTGGCGGGTCTTATGTGGGTATTTAAAAAGTGCCTGGTCTTACAGGTGGGACCTGGTTTCTGAATTTAATCCGGAATAACTTAGGAAAAAAATATATATATGTATGTATAAAAAATAATAATATTAATATTAAAAATAACAGTAACAATAGTATTATCTTAGGGGGAGGGGGGAATGTTAGTAACTTGTTTCTTTTAATAGACCTACATTAAATTAAATCAATAGTTCATATACTGGCTAGCCTACCTACCTTACTATTTTTGAGGTTTTGTGGTTTGCAATAAGAAACGGCGAAGGAAAAATAAGTAGCTCAAGTTACATATTTGTTGTTTTATTTTACGTTGTTTTGTAAATATATCAATTTAGTTGTAAATAATGTATATGAAAGTAAATGTGAATCTAAAAAAATACAGTAATTTAGCTTAACAATTTTAGGTTTTGTTTATTTTTCTGTTGTTTGTTCATTGTTTGTTTTATCATTATGTTATTTGATAAAACAATTAGAAGTCTATTTATCTATTTCTGGCCAGGCAAACTAAATTTTTGCTGTTGTTACTATTTATTATAGTGTATTTACAATAGTTTTCTCCCTTATACATGAATATATTTCCATTTCCTACTCACTGTAACAACATATTTAGGAAAACAAAAATCTGATAGAATTAAACTAAAATGTCACCTGAAGGTTTTCAAAGTAAAACATTTGTAAATTATTTAATATTAGCTTTAAGTCTAGTTTTATGAGGGAGATGTTATTTTATTTTGTTAAAGAAGAAAGTGAAGGATTGTACCAACCAGACGAAACAGACGGTTGTCTCAACTATTGTTGTCAAGTGTTTATAGATATGTTTTTTGTCCTTTCAAATAATTGTAAAAATAAATTACATTTTCTATTCTATTCTACTGCTGGACCACTAACTAGATCTAAGAAAGGTAATTGTCATATTCTAATTGTACTAGATGCCATGACTAGATTTTTATGGTTAAAACCAATGTGTAACATCACAACTCAAACCACCATCACAGCTGTATAGATCAATTAGAAAACATAGTATTTTGTAGTTTTGGAAGTAGTAAACACATAGTAACAGATAATGGGCCTTGTTTTCGCAGATTAGAATTTAATAAATTCATGTTTAAACATTTAGTATTAATCACTATAGAATGGTACCATATCAGGCTAGTGCTAATAGATCAGAAAGATACATATTGAATGTTAAAAATCAATTAAGAGCATATTATCATGATTGCCAGACTAAAAGGGACAGAGATTTATTTTTCACACAACAAAATTTAAATTCAGCTTACAATGAAAGCACTAAAAATACAAGTTTTAATTTAACGTTCAAACATACTCCAAATCACAGTTTAAGAAATTTGTGGAAGATATCAGATTTGTTCAATACTAATTTGTCTAAAAAGAAAGTTAAGGACATGATTTTCAGAGCCATAAAGAATTGTAAATTATCTATCAATAGAAATCTAACAATAGTAAACATCTATCAATAGAGTCCGCTATCAAGAGAATAGAGTAAAACATTTTGTTAAAGTAGGTTCAATTGTTTATCTTAGAAGCTACTGCTTGAGTGACAAGAGTCACAAGTACAAAGCAAAAATGGACTTTAGATACACAGAACTGTACAGAATAATTTATTTTACAAGTCCCGTAAGCGTTTTATTCAAGATGTCAATAACATAAATGTAGTTAAGAGAGCTCACATCAGATTCTTGAAAATGTAATAAAGTAATCTTAAGTAAAGTGTAATAATTATGTATTTTGTATATATTAGCATTGATTTTATATACAAATAGATCTCCCATCCAATGTTAAATTATGAGTCTCAAAATATCAGCTGTTTTTGTGGTCCATTGTGGAGCGCTAGTGTAGTTCCATGTAAATGTAATGCAGTTTAAACCAGCTGTGGTTGCGGGCCTCACTAACTAACCAAATTAAAGGCACCAATATTCCTATTAGATGGTTTATCTATTGTAGATGTATATAATCAAGGATATTAGTATTAATAATGTAAAAAAATGTAATGTAAAACTACCCTCATGCCCTTGCAAACAGACATCTCGAGTATTATCTACTGAGGTATTATAAAACTTGCTACTGCAAGTCCAATGTGAAAGCATGTCACACGAGGTATCAAAGGAATGCATATTCAAAGCGTACATTGTTTAACACTTCCACTGTACGTGTATGGGTATGTGGGTGGGTCACTTCCACTGTACGTGTATGGGTATGTGGGTGGGTCACTTCCACTGTAGGTGTGTGGGTGGGTCACTTCCACTGTACGTGTATGGGTATGTGGGTGGGTCACTTCCACTGTACGTGTATGGGTGTGTGGGTGGGTCACTTCTACTGTACGTGTATGGGTAATTGCACTATTTAAGATCAATACAAGTTTGATTTATTGTTTTGAATAAATATGTAAATGTAAGTTTTAAATATTTTCATTAATAAATTGAAGAAATATTGATAATGTTGATTGTTATGTAATGAAATGAATATTGTAAATTGTTTTCTAATAAAGTCTATATAATGAAGATATTTGTTTGCATGGATATCACTAAACTCATATCAAATGAAAGTGCATAACCTTTGGTACAATGGATGCTATGAACTTGTTGATCAGCCAGTTATAGACATGTGCCACTTAAATCCAGATCTGGTAGACACAAAACACTTTACTTAAAAACACAGTACACTTTGACATTCCACATGACTTGACTAATACTACATTTTGAAGAAACTTCACTATCTCACTAAATTGTAGATGACTTGACTCTTTGACTTGAACAGAATCACTTTAGTTTTAAGATGAGTATAAATGTACGGAATGATTGGGAAGGCCAATGAATGAGTAGTGTGAATCTAATAGGATAAGTTACAAAACTTCGAATACTAGACCTTAGCTTGTAAGACTTGTACTACAAACCACTTCAAAACTTTGAGGCACACAACTAAACAACAGATCACGTTTACAACAAGGCAAACAATTTTTTAACGTTGTTAAACTTTTCACGAGTAAAAGTAAAGATTCCTAAAATTTTTCCAGTAAAGTAAAGAAAAGCGATAAAACATGTTTTGTAGTGACACGAACAGTTTAAGAAGGAAGCGAACAGTTTGAAAACCTGAACTAGACTGTCGAGCAGATTGGTAGTTTTAATAGTGTAACGTTAGTTACTGGAAATAGAACATCTTGATCGATAGGTCAAAATAGGGCCTCCCCAGCTGATACAACCATGACGTGGAGGGAAAGACCTGGCCCCCTCCTCACAGCTCAAGCTGCGGGACACCAACAACCCTAGATGTTACACACTCTTGAACTATCATTTACAAGTGATACTGTGTGTAGGTGTAGTGTGGTGGAATTAAAAAAAATCATAAACAATGGTGTTAATACCATCAAAAACATTTTGAAGATTTAATTTTGTTAAATTTCTTGTTTTCTTTCAGGATTGTTGTTTGTTTTTTTTAAAGTGTACTTGTTAGTTTTAAGATATGTATTTGTTAGTTGTAAGAGCCTTTTTTGAAAATTTTAGAGAACTTTTGATTGGGAATTTAGAAAATGAAA
>JAQJVL010003613.1:0-57861 GCA_035578905.1 Stictocephala bisonia | reverse complement strand
AATCTAATCTATTGTTTTCAGCTCGGTCACTTAGTCTTCTTCCATTTTCATCATCTAACAAGTATCCCCATTGGCTGTTATGTCTATTGAAATCTCCTATGTAAAGTTCTAAACGGTCACATAAGGGGAGCATTACGTCTAATCACTGTATGAAGATATAAAATGGATATTAACTATGGTCTTTCCAGTTTTAATATTACACGAGTTTACTAGCACACAAAGATTTACTAGTAGCTTGGATGCTATCATAATTTTTTCATGTATCTTCCTAAGAGTTTGTAGAGCCGATATTTTATACTATACATTACTCATATTAACCCTTATCAAGCCGTTAGTGCTTCTATGCGCATATATTGACTTTGCTCTAAACGCTGTAAGCGCATATACAGGTAATAATTACAAAAATAATATTTTCGTTATAATATTTCTAATTTAATCTGGTAGTGCGTTTGGGTTATGGTCGTTGACTCATAGACACATTGTGCTACTCGCAACCTATTATTGGCCTGTCAATCACTGCCAGACTGGTTTTTGTCTGGCAATATACATTTCCGCCCCGCCGCCTAACGCCACAAGCGCAGCTACTGTCGAGCCGAGTGGTTGTCATTGTCCGCCGCCTCACCTCTTTGAAACTGTGTATTTAGTTGTTTTTATCATTACTTTAGTTTAACTAACTTTTAGTGTCAAAATGAATAATCCAGCCGATTTTGATTTTGTGGAAGGTACTAAGAACATCGTATTCAAGTGCTATTTGTATTTACTTATTTTTTTATTATATGTGTTATATGCAGGCCCTGTCTTTATCAGTTTATATACAAGTAAATGTAATCAATTATACATATTTAATTAATAATAATAACATTTTGTATTGATTCATATTGTATATGTGATATGCCTGAAGCTTACTTTCAAGTAAGTTTGCTTATTTACATATTCATATATAAGAATAAAGGGTAAAGTAAGCTAATAAAAGTTTCAAAATGTTATCATATTTTTTATTTTCCTGTGCAGAACAATAAAAAAATGATTAAATAAAAAATATCATTTTGATTTTTTACAATAAATTAGCGCTTAATGGAAAATAGGCATTGTATAAATGGCGCTTTAAGGGTTAAGTGTAGATATGAGTACTTTTAAAGTCAAGAGATAAAGGTAAAGGTACACGTTATCAAAATTATTTTTGAAACATCTTAATCATAATATGTATGGAGTTTCATCAACAAGGGTGTTTGGTCTTGAAAAACCTCCAAAAATATTGTACTCTACCTTGCTTACACTACACAAAGTACTCATATGACTGTGTACTTTTAACTAAATTTGCATACAGTCTTAACTAATAAAACAAATAGAGAACCAAAAAGGAATAAATATATACAGTACAAGCAGATATACAAAAATGAATGATCTTAAATTAAGTAGTGTATCTAATTATACACATATATACGAGGCGTGTTTTTAAAGTAAGTATAATTTTGGAATCTGGCCGCTGTAGCGCTGCTGTCGGCGTTCAACGCATGTGGGCCGTACTACTATCTGTTGGCAAGCCACAGCCGCCGATACGACTCCATTCGACTGCATTTAATGTCGTTTATGATTTTATGACTCTTTAAAATTCCTCCTCTGATAAAAAATGCCACCAATAGTAAAGTACATATTTCGATAACACTAAAGGCATGGAAGCAGCTTGCATTCATCGAGAGATCTGTGAAGTTTATTGAGAAAACAGAATGAGTGATGGGATGTCAACAGGATATCACTGTTGACGATGCTTACTTCTCTATTCTTTTGTTTGCTAACAAGATCATTGTTGAAGCTCGGAAGATTTGTTACAACCGAAAGTTTGTATGGACATGGGTGAGAGCTTTTAAAGTAGCCGTACGAATGTGCATGATGAGGAAAGAAGTGGGAAACCTTCACTCATTACTGATGACTTGGTGCAAAACATTGATGAAAAAAGTCAGAGAAAACAGGCGCTTTATAACTGCATCGTTATGTAGAGTGTCTTCAAGTGTCAAAAAGTGTGATTTATGAAATTGACAAAACTTTTGATTTACTGAGAGGTATGCTTATGATAGGTTCCCAAAATGCTGATGGAGAATCACAACAAAAAATGTTTGCCGAGAATCATAGAAACAAACGTTAAACCAGTTCTCTCATATTCATAGAGCATTAGAATCATGATGGTTATGATTTTTAAAACCAAATTGTTAAGGTGACAGTATCACGGTGAATGTCAGATGCTTTCATCCCCTTAGCGTTATGAAAACTTACACAGCAGATAATTAACAGTCAGCTGCACTTTTAATCGGAGGAAGAATTTAAACAGTCATAAGCAACCTTAAATACAGTCGAATGGATCTGTAAAGACGGCTGTGGCTTTCCAACAGATAGTACGAGGGTCGTCCAGAAAGTAAAGAACGATTGTGCATCACATGCGCCGCCGATCCCCCACCACTGCGACTGCGTGCACGCTAGTTACCTCTGGCTGTCCTGTCAGTGTGAGCCGAGTTTCATTCCTGTGTAGTCACGCATCTTTGCTCTGTAAACTTTCAAAATGGCGGCTCCCATTGAAAATCCCGCCAAATTGATGGCAACTCTTTTTTGGGACCGCAAAGGTTAAATCCATGTCGAGTTTTAGCCAAGGGGAGAAACGACAAATTCAGAAGCCTATTGCGAAACCCTTCAAAGACTCAGACGTGCAATACAGAACAAAAGACGTGGCATGTTGTCAAAAAAAAGTGTTTTTGATCCACGAGAATGCTCGACCCCATGCATCGGTACAAACCTAGCAAGAACTTCAAGGTCTAAAGTGGGAAATTTTTGGACACCCTCCCTATAGTCTGGACCTCGCGCCTTCAGATTACCATCTGTTCCCCAAACTGAAAACATTCTTGGGTGGGAAGCAGTTTGGAAACGATGAAGAACTGAAAGAAGAAATGACATCCTGGCTCATATCTTTGGCGGCTGAAGAGTATAACACCGGCATTGAAAAACTGATTCCTCGGTACAATAAATGCTTTGACAACCAAGGCAACTTCATTGAGAAGTAGGCTAGGTTACTGTGAGTATGTAAATAAAGTTCTGTGTTGTTATCTTTCGTTTTTAATTTTTTATACCAAAACGTTCTTTACTTTCTGGACGACCCTCATAGTATACAACATGCATGTGCTGATCGTCGACCCCAGCGCTAGAGAGGTGAGATTCCAAAACGGTACTTACTTTAAAAACACTCCTCGTATTATTTAATTATTGTATATTGCTTGTAGTATAAAGTGTTTCATTCACACTGTTAATTCCTACCATAAAACTGCTCACTTACTGGCTCCACATTTCTCAAACACTGATGGCTTTATAGTCAGTTTAGTGAACGATGCTGGTTGCATCAGAGTTAACTCCTTCTCTGAGTGAATGAACGTTGTAATCTTGAAAAGTGCATCCAAGAATGTTACCCAATTGCCAGTCCACTGCACTTGAGCAACACAGGCTGCAATGTATACACATTGATAGTTATAATTACATATCAGCTGTTTAGGTTAACTAATGTGTAACTACTGTACAGATGGCCCAGCCTAACCGTGCTCACGGGCTCGACTCTACTAACCGTTGTCACAACTTAGAACTATTTTATTTTTGCGACCAAAGACTAATAAATAATTTACTTACTTACCTAAACAAATATTAAACCCTACGTTATGATCAGACAGATGTTAAAAAAGATAATATTTTAAATATATTTTTAAAATGTCAAAACCATAGCTTATTTGTTTATTTAATTAATATTATAGAAATAAGATAGTACGAAATAAGAAACTTATTTATTTAACAATATTTAAACGTTACTATTAGTAAACAACCCGTGCGCTATCCTACTTTGGCGTATACGGAGCGTCCCCTGGGTGGCGGATAGGGGAAAGGCCGGTGGATCTGCTTAAACAGTCCTCCCGGCTAGGTCTAAGAGACCCGCTGACCACAAGTAGGTGCGGCCCTCCATTCATATTGGGGGTTGAGCATAGGGCTAACAACCCTATCTTGTAAAAACACCATTGTTACGAAACGCCAACAAGCCTCGGAAGTGGATAGATCAAATGGATTAAGACCCAAGCTTAGAACAAAGGAATTGAGACTCGGCTCATGGAACATTAGAACCCTGGCGGTGCCAGGTAAAGTAGATATTATCAGTGAAGAATTTGAAGCCTACAAGATAGATGTAGTAGCACTACAAGAAACCAAATGGCCATACTGTGGAAAAATAAACACTAAAAGTTACCAAATACTATATAGTGGCTGTGACGATGGAAGACACTATGCAGGCGTAGGGTTTGCTGTCAAAAAATACTTGTTAGAATCAGTCATAGCCTATGAAGCAATAAATGAGAGGATATGTACAATTAGGTTTAAGGGAAAGTTTAATAACATATCAATGATAAGTTTCTATGCACCTACTGAGGATAGTGAAGATGATGAGAAAGATATATTCTATGCTCAGCTAGAGGAAACATTTTCAAAGTTACCAAGCTATGATACCAAAATCCTTCTTGGAGATGCTAATGCTAAGGTAGGAAGAGAAACCATGTGGGAGAGTGTGGCTGGCAAACACAGCCTACATAATATATCAAATGACAATGGAATAAGACTACAAAGCTTTGCTTCTTCGATGAATCTGTACATTGTCAGTACTAAATTTCCACGTAAAGATATACATAAAGTAAAATGGACATCACCAAATGGAAATACGAAAAACCAAATCGATCATGTTCTGATTGATAAAAGACACATCAGTACAGTAGTAGATGTAAAAAGTAAGAGAGGGGCAGAGTGTGGTACAGACCATTACTTGATTCTAACAAGACTTAAACAAAGAATAAAGATTGAAAAAAGAAATGTTAATAAAATAACAGAAAGACTGTATCTGGATGAAGATAAGAAAATAGAGTTCCAAGTTAAAATCTCAAATAGATTCGAAGCTCTACTAACAGAAGAAGATGAGGAAGAGACACAAGTAGAGACAATGTGGCAAACCTTCAAAAAGAACATAAAAGAAACAGCAAATGAAGTTTTTATTAAGAAACAGAACCCAAAAAAACCCTGGTTCAATGAGAAGTGCAGAGAATTAGTAATTAAAAGAAAGGAAGCAAAAAATAAATATCTAAAATGCAGAAATGCTGAAACTAAGGAAACATACAGAGAAATAAACTTGGAAGTAAATAAAACATTAAGACGAGAAAAAAGAAATTTTATAAATTATAAATAGATAGTATGTTCAAGGCTCACCGCTGTGTGCTATATGGTTCGCAGGCTTGTATGTGTGATGGAGCATGAAGTGTTGATGAAGGTTTACCATGCTTGTTTTCATAGCATTTTGAAGTATGGCATTGTAATTTGGGGAGGAAGTCCACATGCTGAACGTGTGTTTTTACTGCAGAAACGCATTGTGAGGACGATTTGCAAAGCACCTTATTTGGCACACTGTTCACCATTGTTTTTACAGCTGAATATACTTACCCTACCAGCACTTTTTGTATTGGAATCAGCAGTCATGGTGAAAAGGAAGCCAGATATTTTTATTAGAAATAAAGAAGTTCATCAGTACCAAACAAGGCAGAGAGACCACATCCATGTACCTCAAGTGTCATCATCCTTGGCACAAAATGGACCAAAATACAGCTGTGTGAAAATCTACAATAATGTCCCAGGCAACATAAGGGCGATTGAAGATGAAGATAAATTCAAGATGACTTTGAGAGACTACTTGTTGAAGAGGCCATTGTACACAATTGAAGAGTACTTTAATAAATGAGGCCAAAACCAGACGACCACGGTGCAACTGCACTTCTAGTGGGAGATCATCAAGTATCAAGTAAGTATCAAGTATCAAGTAAATAATAAACTAACAAAGGCGGAACAAGATTTAACAGTGAATAACACTAAAGAATTTCACAGAACTGTGAGATTTTTTCAGAAAGGTTACAGTCCTAAAGTAATGGGAGTAAAAAACAAAGATGGAAATACAATAGTGGAAACATCTAAAATACTTCAAAGATGGAAGAACTACTTTGAAGACTTATTAAATGCCGATAATAACATAGAAGATGAACAAGAGGTGAACATAGAGGATGTAAATCAGGAAGATGTTTTAGAACCAACTATAGAGGAAATTGAGAAAGTGATGAAAACATTAAAAAATGGGAAGGCACCAGGAGAAGATGGAATACCTATTGAAATAATCAAAAGTGGTGGTACAAAAATAATGAAATTCCTACATACAATGATATTGAAAATTTGGAGAATGGAAGTTATGCCAGTGGAGTGGCAAGAGAGTGTGATAATACCACTATACAAAAAAGGAGATAAGCAGGAATGTACAAACTATAGAGGAATATCACTACTTAATTGTACATATAAAATACTGTCAAAACTAATATTAAACAGACTGAAAAGATATGGAGAAGAAATAATAGGAGAACAACAAGCAGGCTTTATGAAAGACAGATCAACTACTGACCAAATATTTATTATAAAAGAGCTGGCCTCAAAATACTGGGAATATAACAAAAATCTATATATATTATTCATTGACTTTAGAAAGGCTTATGATAGCATTGTGAGATCAAAATTGTGGACATATCTTAGACAAAAAAACATCCCAGAAAAGATAATTAGACTAACAAAAATGTGTGTTGAAGGCTCAAGAGGGAAAGTAAGAATAGAAAGAGAATTTACAGACACTTTTGACGTTAAAACAGGGGTAAGACAAGGAGATGCGTTGTCACCACTGTTGTTCAACCTCGCTCTTGAAGAAACACTGAAAGTGACAAAATCGGAACAAATAGGTGCAAACATTGAAGGTATAATCAATATTTTAGCATTTGCTGATGATGTGGCATTAGTAGCTGATAATAAAAATGATCTAAAAACGCTAGCAGGTGTCCTGTTAAAAGAAGCCAACAAAGTAGGTCTTCAAGTGAATGAAGAAAAAACTAAATATATGAAGATAGGGAGACAGGCAGAGCCAATCAACTCAACACTGGATGTAATGGATTACAAATTTTTAGCCACTGAAGAGTTCAAGTATCTAGGAGTTACTTTGACTAGCCAAAATAAAATGGAAGAGGAAATACAAGTGAGAATTAATGCAGCAAATAGATGCTACTGGAGTCTCCTGAAACTATTCCAAAGCAAACTACTGTCAAGACCCACAAAAATAAGAATGTATATAGCTATTGTACAACCTGTTTTATTGTATGGATCTGAGGTGTGGACCCTAACAATGTATAACAAAAAAAGATTGATTACATTTGAAAACAAAATTTTAAGAAGAATATATGGACCTACCTATGAATCAGGAGTGTGGAGAATAAAAAAGAACAGAGAGCTTAGAGAACTGTACAAGAGACCTGATATTGTGGCGGTGGTTAGAAGCAGAAGAATAAGATGGCTTGGTCATGTGAAGAGAAGGGAAGAAGAAAAAATGATAAGAAGGGTATGGATGGGGAAACCAGCAGGAAGGCGACCTCTAGGACGACCAAGAATAAGATGGGATGACCAAGTGGAACAGGATGTGAGAAGTCTTGGTGGAGACATCGAAATGGCAGAGGATAGAGGATTGTGGAGGCAACTTGTTGGCGAGGCCAAAAATCACCTTGGATTTGAGTGGCCACAGGAGTAAAGAGTAAAAAGTAAAGTATTAGTAAACAACAATCAATAATGTTATTAGAATTATCTTCTAGGCCTATTTAAGAGAAATAACTTGCCAAACAGACGATTCAGAAACAATAATTGGTTGTTGCAATGAATTTAAAACACAGGTTATATTAACAAGTAAAATTAATACAAAATTATTAGTAACCAGTGTATTTTTATTACACCGGTATCTAATATTTTCTCATTTCAATCATCTGATCAGTAAGTATAATGTTTTTAGAACAGTACCCCTACCCTCGAGTTTTAACTAGTATTATTAGTAAAATCACCAGCATTCTCTTGCACAATTTTCATGAATGTACAATTTATTAATGTTTTCTAATATTTTGTTACCATCCTAGATAGTTTATGGTAAAATAAACGTACTAACCTAAAATATTCTGCATTTTGACAACAAAGTGAGTTTTCTTCTTAAATGTTTTATTTTGATTTTATCTGTGATCTTTAGTATTTTATTATTTACTTATTTATTTCTTTACTAAAAATGAATCTTTTTTAATTAAGAGGTAGTGTGAGGGAAGAAGAAGGAAATCATAGAAGACCGAAAAGATTTTGTGCAAGAATTAATTTTGATTTTGAATATGAAAATCAGTTCAGAATGTTTTCAGCTTGCGTTGAGTCTGTGCTTCTATTCTATAAGTCCTCATATCCAATACCGTACAGGGAAAAGTGGTGCTCTGACACCCAAACAACAACTTTGAATTGCTTAGGAACTAGGAGCAAATTTCATTCAGTTGGGCTTGCATGTGGAATCCATGAGTCATCTGTACAGCGAACAGTGGTAAGAGTTGTCAAAGCTTCATACACATACACCTTCTAAGAAATGTGGTAGCCTTCCTGCCAATCCCGATTAAGAAATGAACAATTTCTGTAACATAGTTCAATTCCGTAATGTTGTAGGTGTTATTGATGGTGCCCTCATCCCCTTTGATCCTTCAAACAATGAATATGCGTTTGTTGATCGAAAAGGACAACATTCTTTAAACTGTATGTTTGTATGTGGATTAGCGTCTTAAGAATAAATAAATAAAGATCATAATTGCAGTTTTTTTATTGTTTATTGTTTATTCATAAGACGCCGATCGTCAAGATATGGGCAAATATGGATTTTGAATGAGTGTGATGAGTGTAGATGAGGGAATGTAGTCATTGTTACAAACTAAGGCCGACTATTCCTTAGAAAGTGACATTAATTAATAGCCCAATGACAGATGAACAGCCGGTGGTTATCAGCTGATCCTTCTCAAAATGAATTGATTCTGATTGGGATCGAACTGAGAACCTTTAGCACATGAAGCTGGGATTGAACCAACTACGCTACCGACCAATTATGTAAACTCGAACTGGCCTGGTAGAACTAGTCATGTTTTGAGGCTGAGTAGTTTTCATGAAAGAATGGAACAAGGAAACTTGTTTTAAATGCTGTACTTTTATGAGATTCAGGTTACCCTTTGAAGACATGAATGATGACCCCTATCAATGAGGACCCAAGAAACCCTGGAGAAAGGAGTTATAACAGAAGACAAAGGCAACTCGAAGAGTTATAGAATGTGCTTTGGGAGTGCTGAAAGGAAAGTTTCCTTGCTTGAACCATTTAAGGGTGAAGCCTAGGTTTGCAGCTAATGTTGTGAAATGTTGCACAGCCTTATGCAATATATCAAGACGGTTAGAAAACCAAAATGTAGTTCTTCCCAACCTTGAAGATGAACTTCAAATTGTTGAAGAAGGCCATAACAAGGGACCATCGCAGACAAATGCACTTTTAAGACAGCAACAGATAATTCAACCGATGTTGTAATCTGATCAACTGTTGCTACATTGACATACATTATCATATTAATGTTCATTAAAAGTTTTCTTTAATTTCTTTTAAGAAATATATTTTTTATTATGTAGTAAAACTACATCATAGAATAATAAATCATTTAAATATATATTAACCCTTAAGTAGGCGCGTAGTTGTTTGTAACACATGTGGGCACGTGGCGTCTTTTTGACCGCGCCTTTATTGTTCTGTATATTATCTAAAAACTATAAAGTATAAGTTATTTTATTAACTGTCCGTCCTTTCTCTGACATATGCAGTTCAATTTTTATCTATCTAGATATTTGTACAATCTACAATATGGTCCACCATTTCATCAGGAAAGAATAGTTTGAATGATTCAATTGGGGTGCGTACAACAGAAGCTTCACCTCTAGGACAAGGCAAACGGACACCGGATCTCTCCCCACGAATTATGTTTTGATGTCGTACTCGACCACGTAAGTTGGAAATGTCCATATATGTGTATTCCACTTTGTATTACCATCCCTTGAAAGAACAAAGCTTGTATATACATTTTCCCTCACGTTTCAATATTTGGCTGATTACCGTCATCATTGTTTTCTGTACCCACACCATCATTTTCTAATCTTCCATCTTCAATATCTTCCAAACAAACTACAGAAGCACGGTCAGTGACATCTTCTTCTAAGTTATCATCAGAGTCTTCTGATCCTTCTCTTTCAACGGTTGGTTCGTTGTCTTGATTATCTTCCTCTTCGCCTCCAATAAAGAGTTGTCTCCGTAAACAATCCCTGTCTGCTAAAGCTCGATTCTCTTCTTCACGATCCTCTTTTTCTACACTATCCAATAGTTTTAAAAGTCTCATTTGCTCCCTTTCATCCATTATAAAGTAATATAAATGGCACAATATTAGTCGTCAGTTATCTACATTTAGTACAAAATTTACAATAAAACACAATAGAATGTAAAAAAAACACTAGAATTGACTGTAATTAATGTATTTACAAATATGTACAAAAGTTTATAAATTAAACTTGCAATAAGAATTACAAAATATTCATACACAAGTGGGCGCGTGGTGTTCAAATGACCGCAAACAAAATAACATAAGTGGGCGCGTGGCGTCTAAATGACCGCAGGCCGTAAACAGACGTCAATACCGGGGCAATGCTTGAGCCGAACTGAGTGTTTTCCGGTGCACAGGCGGGGGAGGGATTGGGGATAGATGTCCTAGACGCGGAGCGACAAGGAAGCAGTGCTACCAAAACTACAACACATAGTTTAGGTTCTGCGGTCATTTTGACACCACGCGCCCACTTAAGGGTTAAATAATTCAGTAAAACTCTGTTCCAAGTATAAAAGTGATTAGAACTTTTACATTTTGGCACAGGAACAAACCTCTTTCCAACAATTAGCCTTCATTTCTTTTTTAATTTTACTATTGAACTTCCCTAACAGTATGTTTTTATTTTATTTTATTGAGAACATACAGTTTAAGTTTTCTCTTCAATTCACTTTTTGACATCGTGCAGAATAGAAATTAAGAATAATATAACAAGCAATTCTACTAACCTCCAAAATATGCTTAATTAATAAATATCTTTATTTTATTGCTTTAAAAACAGCTGATTATAAATTATTAGTATTTGTAAAAATTATGTAATATTATTATTAGAGGTTTTGGTTTGATTGTGCAAGACAATATATTTTTACTTGTAAAAAAATGCTAATATTATTAGTAAACTAACTAATAATATTAGTAATAATTAAAATTGTTGGTAATATTACTAATATTATTAGGAAACAAACTGTGCAAGACAATACTTTCTTGCTTGTATTTTTTTCCCTGGTAACTTGTAAAAAAACACTAATATTATAAGATTTATTGTGCAAGAGGCTCCAGTCACTGCAACTTACAATATTAACTTGTCTAGCATTGTCAAACTTATTGTATTATCAATGCTATAAGTTTGATCTCCAGCTGTTAAACAAAAACAAATGAAATTAACACTTTTGAAATAGGCTAAGTAATACCATTAGGTATTTGTTCGCATTGGAAATACAAAGAGGTTACAATGCAAGTAATGTGATTGAAATACTGCAAATAAATTTAATATTGCGATTTTACGTTATACAGTTAATCTACTATTATATATAGTCAAAAGTCACACGCCGAGGTGTATCGAGTGCAGCGAGCGTCGGGGTTGGCACACGAAGTGTGCAGGTGTGTCCCCTAGTAATGCAATAAACTCAATAGTTTTTAATGTTTGACAGGTGCATGTCTCATTAGTAAGAAGTGTTGTTTAGTGAATTGGTATGATGGAAACTGGTTATGTTTCACTAGGGCATGTCACCTTGATAAAAGGGATGTTGAACTAGTGAATTTTGATTTGGTTTAGATGGGATGGGCAGGATTGGTATGGTGAGTGTCACATTGGTACATGTTGTTGAACTGGTGAAGCTTAAATTGGTTTTGGTGGGACAGACAAGACTGGTAAGTTGAGTGACATATTGGTAAATGGTGTTGCCAAGTAAAGATTAAAATGATAAAAAAGGAACAGGAGATGTTTGATTAGTGTTGTCACAATGTTATGGGATGAATTTTGAATTTGGAACAAGGAATGTTTGACTGGTGTTACCACAATAGTATGGGGTTATGCCTGGTGAAGTTTGAATTTGGAACGAGGAATATTTTTTTGAGCGTTTGATAGGTGTACGCTACATTAGTAAAGTTGTAAAGTCTTAATTGGTTTTGGTGGGACAGACAAGATTTTTATAGTAAGTGTCACGTTAGTAGGGAGTGTTGAAATTCTGTAATGGCGTATGTAATACTAGGATAAAATTGATGTGAGTGTTAGATCGGTATTTGTTGGATTGTATAGAGAAATGAACAAGAATTGTTGAGGAAATATTATTAGCATGGAACATGCTTTAGTCTTGACCTAACTGCCTGAAAACGTTACGCGGGAGGGTGACGCGGGAAGGTGACGCGTAACCATGAAAACACAATGACATATCAGTGTTGACTTCAATAATGATTTTATTTGCAAGCGTTCATCAAAGTACATCTTTAGTTTCCATGACAACTCTTGTTAAAAATATACAAAATTAAGTCCTAATTAGAGAATCCATTTTGTGTCTATAGGATTATATAAGATAATAATTAACTTCCTTTCAAGGTGGTAATGAGTCATCGCGTGAGTAAGAACCTGAGCCGCGAAACAATAAAATTTAAAAAGTAAAGATATATTTATATTTTTAAGATATGTTTATATTTTTTGTAATTCCTTACATGAAATCTAAAATTCGTTGTTTTCGGAGAAATACATTTGCAGAAATTATTAAAAAGGAGCCAGCAAACAGAAAAAGCGCAGCTAAAGCATGTTCCATGTTTCTTGAATTTTAGCCGTAGTCTCTAAGCAAAAAGATCCGGGGGTCCAGGGGGCTTGCCCCCTGGCGAGGCCCGCAGGGCCGAGTTTTTATGAAGGAACACTAGTCCTATTTAGAAATTGGTTGTAATAAAATTGAAAATTTTTATTTATTTACATTTTTTTCTTGAAAGTATTACTGCAGTAATGAGATTTGACTTGAGTTAATCCGTAAATTACTAACTGAATATAACATGGTACATGAGATGCATTTGATGAGTTGTCATTATTTCTATCATTAATATTTTAACATAGAAGGTTGTGTTAACAATATAAACAAACCTCTTTTCCCAACAACAATGTTTTTGAGCAGCCGAAACTGGTCACTTAACTGGCACCCATAGTAAGCAAGTATGGAGTAAATCTCAGTCTCTGTCACTTTTTCATTCTTTTCCTCTTCTTTTGAAAGCGATGGTATTGAGAATTGTGGCATGTCAACTCTAATTATTTTACCACTTAAAATAATATTCTGCTGGAAAAGGGGACTTGGAATTTTAGAAACTTCAAATTTAAGACTTGCAGGAACAAATGTCATTGACAAAGAAAAATCTGAAAAAAAGAAAACAAATAATGTAAACTGATTTCATAAACTATTTTTGAACATCATGACGCTTTTCCGTACTTACACATTTCTTTAGTTTAAAAATAATCTTTTTATATTTGTCATCGCTTTTTATAAGTAATGATTGTTATCAAATGGTTAAAACAATGTTTAGGCCTAAATACCTTGCATATTTTCTAAAACCCAAGATGTTTATATACCAATATTCAATATTTGGTTGAATTTAAGTATACCATGTTTTTTTTTAGCAAAAACAGGTATATATAAGTCTATTTTAATTAAAAAACATGATATACTTCAATTCAACCAAATACTGTATAGGGTTAGGTTTTTAGCTATTGGTACATTGTCAAAGTTAAAGTCAATATATATATATATCGTATGGATTTTTCAAAGCCAGTCACTAAACTTTAAAAAAATTTTAAATAACAATAAACAGTCTCTAAATAAAATAAATAAAAGTACAAAGTACTTGTGTCTTAATGTTTTAATATCAATCTCCCGTCACAGAGCCAAATCCAGGTTTCGTAACCATTCAACAGCTGCTTCTCCAATTGAATGAAGACCATCTAATTCTTCCTGAAAAGAACGCAATGGGCACTCATTAACTATGTGATCCATAGTTGAACTTCTATAGTTTGAATTTGCAAAATGGGGAGATTCGGGGTAGATAGGATCTTTTTGAACAGTCTGAGAAGTACCTCTTTGTGTCTTATATTCAGAGGAGCAGTTGCACAGCACTGGAAGCCATAGAATAGAGGTTGCAATGAGGGAACCGCTGATAGCTCTCATCGTCCTATTGTGTTGTATCTCAACGTATGGTACATGTATACTGTTATGCCACATGGGAGCACAATATTCTGCAGTGGAATAAACCAGAGACAAAGCTGTAGTATGCAGAACTTGTGTGTTAGCTTCCCATGATGATCCAGCAAGTTGCTCTACAATGTTAGATCTGGTTCTCACAGCTGCTGTTTTCTGTAGGTGACGTTTAAACAGAGAGATTGATCTAAACTGACTCCCAAGTACTGTGGATGCTGATAGTGTTTCAGCCTAACACCATTGAAAAAGATGTTCAATTTTTTATAAGCTAAACTATTACTCAGGAGAAAGCATGTTACTTCTATCTATATTGGATTGTGATTCAGCTTGCAGGTTCTAAAATAATTAATGAGGGTGGATAGATCAAGTGTAAGTGTTCTTTCTTTTTTTAGATATTGTGTACCAGTATGTTTTAGAAATTCCCGGAAGATGTCATCCATTCTGCCTGCCTTCCCAACTGGTAGTCGTGGCCGCACCACTTAACCCTTGGAGAGTGCAAAACCTAGAAATTTGTAATGGTGCCTGTGGGCTTCTCTTGATTTTATTCAGTTGTATACCGTACAGCCTTTTTGATAGAAGGTTGGAAGGTGAACTTAGATAAGCCAACAATACGTTTTGCTATGTCTGTAGGCCTTGGGGCTGGTGGTTAAAAAGTAAGGACCATGCCTGCCTGCTGCTGTGTGTAAAATTGAGGTTTTCCATTGTACTGAGGATGTAATTTTCAAAACCAAACATGTCCCAGTCGTTTAATTTTTTAGTATGGCAAAAAACTAGTATTTACTTTATAAACATAGCAAATATTAGCATATAAGTTTATTCATACAAGCATGAATATTCAAAAACAATTACTTATAGACTTTAATTTACAGTAAACATGAGAAATTCTACTACAAGTTCCGATAATTTTGTGGAGGATTGCTTTGAAAGGCCTTTACATTAACGGTTTATTAAATATTATTAAAAAATTAGAAATTTTAAGACTGATGCAGTTCCTAGAAAGAAATTTCTATAATCAAAACCTGATACTAAATTAAACGTAAATAGACAGCAAAGAAATAAAAGACGTAAAAACTGTATAACACTGTTGAGGGTATCTCAATTATTGTCTCATCAAGATGGTGAAATTGACAAAAACTTCACCTGATTTTGATGATGAATCAATACCTAATACTATAACCATGGTGCAAAATGTAGTAGGGGAAAATCCATCCTTGGACATCCTAATAATAAATTCAAGAGTCAAATTTGCCTTTCAGCTAATACAGTACAGGTGATTTGTAGGATTAAGTGAATATGTCTTAGTTACCCAAGATCCTTAATCATAGAACATCTGCTGAGTGGTTCCTCCCCAAGAAGGTACTCGAAGGTAATCACATTGGTCCGTCGGGAGAATGTAAGTACAGAGTATTTAGATACATTAACCTCCATTTCATTTACAACACCACAGTAATATATTTTTCAAATCCTCCTACAGATCTCTGCAATCAAGTTCTGAAGTGACCTCTTTATATAATTTGGCATCATCTGCAAAGAGTAATATCTTGGAGTGTTTAATGATAAAAACTATATCATTAATATAGATGGAAAACAATAAAGGCCCCAGGAGGGAACCCTGGGGGACTCCATAAAGTACAATGAAGGCATTGGATTTTGATCCATTGCATCTAACCACCTGCTGATGATCACTCAAATAACTTCAAAACCATCTCAGCACAGGACCAGTAATACCCAAAGTACTAAGTTTAGCTAGTAGATGGTCATGGCTAATTCTATCAAAAGCCTTTGATAGGACAATGTAGATACAACCTATTTGTCTCTACTCTATTAAAAGTGGATATGATGTCATCCTGATAAATAATGAGATTTGCTCTGGTTGATCTTCCTTTTCAGAAACCATGCTGGGATGTATATATAGTGTTCTTGACTAAAAAGGGAGTCTTTTAAGAAGTAAAGTTTCAAATACCTTGACCAGAGTCGATTGAATAGAAATAGGCCTGTAATTTCTTATATCTGAGACATTTCAACTCTTATAAATGGGTGTAACAAAGCTAGTCTTTAGAGAGCGAGGAAAACTTCCTAAATGCAGAAACAAATTGAAATATATCGTAAGTGTGTACCGGGTCTTTTGACCGGTAGATTTCGTTTTTTTCGTCGTGGTCTGCTGGGCTGCCTGAGATCGCTTGTGCCCGGCGATTCGCGTACTTGGGTGGCCGTTGGCTCGGACTCGTTCGTTCCGTGTTCCGGCTTTCGTCGGTCCGGTTGGCCAGTTTTCTAGTGGTTTCTCTGCAGCTTTCGTCAAGTCATGGTTGCCGGCTGAGAGACTCCTAAACGTAAGTGTTCATTTGTAATTTCTAATATCTAATCACCCTTTTGGTGAAAATACTTTTGTTTCAAGGATAATTTTCATCGGGCTTACTTGTGTTTTCAGGGTTTTGTCTAATTTATATTCTTTGTCTGTTTGTTAACCTAGGTTCGAGCCACGTGCTCAATGTTACATTTTTAGCATTAATTAATTGCTTTTTATATCTGGCTTTATAATTAATAGTAGTTCTGTATAATGTTTTGTTGAGCTTTTGGTTTAGTTGGAGTTACCGATTTACCAAGTTTGTTCTTTGCCAATTACCTAGCCTATCTGTACCGTTTGATTTCCATGTTATAACATATTGCTCCTGTATCCATAGCCTAGTTTTCAGTTTGTCATTTCTAGTTCCGTATACGTCTTTTATATTTTGTTAAATTGTAATTTGGTTTAAATTATTCATAGCCTAAAGTTAATCTTTCACTGTCTTGTTTGCTCCACTCATGTTCTTGTTTGTATCTTCATGTTCAGTTTTGCGAAATCATGCACCCTTATATTTAGTTGTTAGGTGTAATATTTTTGTTGTTGTGGCTGGACTGTTTTTAATGTGCTGTGGTGTTGCCTTGCAGTCCAGGGTCCTCGAGTGGGACATTTTCCCTCAGCCTGTCGTCCGGGGAAAGTCCGACCATCCACACTGCCAGCCTGGCCTGAGGACCATGTATAGAGGCCATTGGCGACCCTGCTGCCCCCCTACTTCTTTGGGTAGGAGTCTTCTGTCCTCAGGTCAGTGCTTTCCATCTTGTTTTCCCGGCGGCTGAGCTGGGGGTGGATAATACAGAAAAAAAAGAAGAAAAAAAAAATGTTTGTGGAACTTTATGTGGCCTAGGCCTAAACTGGAACAGTTGATTTTATGCAACACAGCCATGGGGGACTTATACGGGTTTTTATTAAAGAAAGAAAAACTTCTTAAAATACACAAAGAACGTTCGCTGTTAATATTTATTGTTATTTAATTTTAGTTAGTTTATTTTCTTGTTACATTTGTTTAGATTTTTATATTTGTTAGGTCCCCATTGTTAAATCATGTTAGTATTTATTTATATGTTTAGGCCTAGTTATTGTTATTTATTTTTTTGTCAAGTGTATTAGGGGGGGTTTTGAAGTGAATTTTTACTCGAACGGCACCGTTTTATATTTTTTTAAAAATTGTTTAGTTTTTAAACTCACCAAAAGGGGATTATTGTACTTTTACGTAACTTCTAATTCGGAGCTGCCCAGGGATTCCGGCTTACTCCCCTGGCCTCGGTGGAATTACGGGCTGTGGGCTAAATTGCCAGTTTAATTGTTGTTTTCCTGACGTTTTCTAAATTTTCACTTTTTTTTTGGGCATTAAATTTTTCTTACATTTTGGGTGTCTCATGCTAAACTGCAGATAGGCCATGTAGTTGTTAATTTTGGTTTTTGTAGAGTTTGTTGTTTTGTGTAGCTTGTGTCATTTTCTTGTTATTTATTTAAGCGGGAATTAATATTGGGGCCTTCTGCCCATTAATTTTGTGACCTTCTGCCGTTTTTATTGATTAATATGTTGTTTGACTTGATAATAAAAATTAGTTTTGCTCAGCTGCCGAGTGTTATTTTGACCCTCCAACTGCCGCCCGTGATCCCATCGCTTGACTTGTTTTGAGCCATCCCCCATTGGCATGCTTTCCAGCTTTGGTGGGGGGGATGGGTCTCAATTGCCTCTGGGTTATGGGCCCAGCACGCTTCCAGCTATTGGTGGGGGGATGGGTCTCAATTGATTAAACCGGCAATTTAGCCCACAGCCCGTAATTCCACCGAGGCCAGGGAGTAAGCCGGAATCCCTGGGCAGCTCCGAATTAGAATTTTTTAACTTGTTTAATTTTTTTAATTCTTCACCAAAAGCCAACCATGACCTACTAACAGACAACGACCTACCGTCAAGTGGTATTATATAAAAAAAAAAAAAAAAAGAAACAAACAAATAATTATTTGAAAAGTAAAACAATTAGAAAACCAAATAAATAATTTAACTCATATATATAAAAAAAAAAAAAAAAAAAAAAAAAAAAAAAAAAAAAAACTAGGCAATCCGCTTGGTTACTATTTTGTATGGGTTTCATGGGTGGATTGGAGTGGTCGGCAGTGGCTTGGTAGGTTGAGGGTTTTAGTTCATCTTGGACCCTGGAGTTGTCGTTTTTTTTGTGTATATTGTTGAGATTTGTTGCGTTCGAGATGGCCTATCTGCAGAATGTTGCTCTCCTAGTGAAGGAGGAGTTGATGTTCGAGTTGAGGGCGCGTGGTGTGACTCCGGAGGGTGATGTTCTGAATCTCCGGAGGTTGCAGAGGGAGGTTGTACTGGGTCTTTTGACCGGTAGATTTCGTTTTTTTCGTCGTGGTCTGCTGGGCTGCCTGAGATCGCTTGTGCCCGGCGATTCGCGTACTTGGGTGGCCGTTGGCTCGGACTCGTTCGTTCCGTGTTCCGGCTTTCGTCGGTCCGGTTGGCCAGTTTTCTAGTGGTTTCTCTGCAGCTTTCGTCAAGTCATGGTTGCCGGCTGAGAGACTCCTAAACGTAAGTGTTCATTTGTAATTTCTAATATCTAATCACCCTTTTGGTGAAAATACTTTTGTTTCAAGGATAATTTTCATCGGGCTTACTTGTGTTTTCAGGGTTTTGTCTAATTTATATTCTTTGTCTGTTTGTTAACCTAGGTTCAAGCCACGTGCTCAATGTTACATTTTTAGCATAAATTGCTTTTTATATCTGGCTTTATAATTAATAGTAGTTCTGTATAATGTTTTGTTGAGCTTTTGGTTTAGTTGGAGTTACCGATTTACCAAGTTTGTTCTTTGCCAATTACCTAGCCTATCTGTACCGTTTGATTTCCATGTTATAACATATTGCTCCTGTATCCATAGCCTAGTTTTCAGTTTGTCATTTCTAGTTCCGTATACGTCTTTTATATTTTGTTAAATTGTAATTTGGTTTAAATTATTCATAGCCTAAAGTTAATCTTTCACTGTCTTGTTTGCTCCACTCATGTTCTTGTTTGTATCTTCATGTTCAGTTTTGCGAAATCATGCACCCTTATATTTAGTTGTTATGTGTAATATTTTTGTTGTTGTGGCTGGACTGTTTTTAATGTGCTGTGGTGTTGCCTTGCAGTCCAGGGTCCTCGAGTGGGACATTTTCCCTCAGCCTGTCGTCCGGGGAAAGTCCGACCATCCACACTGCCAGCCTGGCCTGAGGACCATGTATAGAGGCCATTGGCGACCCTGCTGCTCCCCTACTTCTTTGGGTAGGAGTCTTCTGTCCTCAGGTCAGTGCTTTCCATCTTGTTTTCCCGGCGGCTGAGCTGGGGGTGGATAATACAGAAAAAAAGAAGAAAAAAAAATGTTTGTGGAACTTTATGTGGCCTAGGCCTAAACTGGAACAGTTGATTTTATGCAACACAGCCATGGGGGACTTATACGGGTTTTTATTAAAGAAAGAAAAACTTCTTAAAATACACAAAGAACGTTCGCTGTTAATATTCATTGTTATTTAATTTTAGTTAGTTTATTTTCTTGTTACATTTGTTTAGATTTTTATATTTGTTAGGTCCCCATTGTTAAATCATGTTAGTATTTATTTATATGTTTAGGCCTAGTTATTGTTATTTATTTTTTTGTCAAGTGTATTAGGGGGGGTTTTGAAGTGAATTTTTACTCGAACGGTACCGTTTTATATTTTTTAAAAAATTGTTTAGTTTTTAAACTCACCAAAAGGGGATTATTGTAGTACTTTTACGTAACTTCTAATTCGGAGCTGCCCAGGGATTCCGGCTTACTCCCTGGCCTCGGTGGAATTACGGGCTGTGGGCTAAATTGCCGGTTTAATTGTTGTGAGCCAAAAGTTCTAAATTTTCACTTTTATTTGGGCATTAAAATTTTCTTACGTTTTGGGTGTCTCTGGCTAGGCTGCAGATAGGCCATATAGTTGTTAATTGGTAATTTTGGTATTTGTTGAGTTTGTTGTTTTTGTAGCTTTTGTGTATTATCTTGTTAATTTTAGGGTTTATTATTATTGATTTAAGTGCGAATTTACATTGTGGCCTTCTGCCAGCCAGTTTTGCAGCTTTCTTGGTAATAAAGTAGTTTTGCTCAGCTGCCGAGTTTTATTTTGGACCCTCCAACTGCCACCTGTGATCCTTTCGCTTGATTTGTTTTGAGCCATCCCCCCGGTTGGCACGCTTTCCAGCTATTGGTGGGGGGATGGGTCTCAAGTGAGGAAATTATGCTGTTGGAAGAAAAATTGAAGTTGGTGGATACAAAAAATCATTAGCTTAACCCTCCGAGTGATGATCATTTCACTCTTCAGTGATAGGCCATTTTCTGATATCGCGCAGAACTTTTTTTTTTAAATTCATAAAAAATATAAAATATACCTGTAATATGACATGTTATATATCAAATTATTCACAATGAAATATAGCAAATGGTGATATAAAATAAAACTTGCCAAAATAACTTGAAAAATTAAGAACTACTAATGACCTTGACTTTTTTTTTGCTTCAAAAATTGTTTTTGTTTTTGAGGGTATTTTACACTGCTTTTATGGCAACAAATTTCAAATTCATTATACAAAAAAGATGCACAATTTTTTTCTGAACACAAAAATATGAAACACTATTAGTTTTTCTTCAACAAACATTTTTTGTTGGCAATGTTTTGTATCAGCGTAAAAAATCAAATATTTGAAAAAATGTACTTTTTCAGCATAAAGTTCCATAAATTATTTATTTCTATGTTTGAAGAACATTATTTACAAAATTAATACTTCTAACTAACTAAATAAACACTATTTACAAAAATTATAACTTTATATATGTATTTACATAGAACTGTACTCATAAAACATCACTTATTCTGAATCAGATTCAGATCTGGTGGGTGCTTTTCTTTTCCTATTACATCCTTTTGATCTCCAGAAATGAGTAAATTCTTTATATCATTTTGATAGTAAATAATAAATATTCGTACTAAATAAAATTAAACATCACACTAATAAATAACAATAACAACATAACCAACAACAATGACACACGATCTACGATGTCTGATTGACTGGTACAACTACAATTGTAAACAAACAGCTGTTCATGAATGACGTCATCCTACTGTTTTATTTATGTGCGTGAAAAATGTTTACCATAGAGTAACGAATAAAGGAACTCTTTCCAAACATATTAGTATAACAAATATCTGATTTCCGCCAATAATTATTTCATTACAGCATTTTTCACGATCGGCTCGGAGCAAGCCGTTATCGATTCACACGCGGACCCTAACGGCTCGGACCGAGCCGTTATCACTCGGAGAGTTAAAAGCAATTAGATGTCATGCCTGAAAAATGTAATAATACTAAATAGAACTAAAAAATCTATTTTGTAAGAGAAAAAAATTAAAATTGGCTCATGTAAAGTTAAAATTAAAGTACAAAATATTACTATTTGCCAGATAAATTAATCGAATTCTAGGAAACGAAGAATATGGAAAGGTGAGGATATTGCTTACACCTTAAAGTGTTAAGTGTCCCCAGGTTAAGTGTTAGAGAGGGTTTCATAGTATAGTTCTGATACTTATATTTTATATAATTTTACTTGTAAGATTCTGTTTTAATTTAAAATAAATAACATAAGTATAAACACTTGTTTACTTTTTTCCTTTCATAAAATAAAAAAGTTACCAAAAATCTTTTTGGGGGGGACCCAACCTGGAAATGTAATACACATTAGCCAATTCACAATTCCAAGATATACAAGTTTTACCAAATTTTATAAAGTTTCAGAAAATGTATAGTTTATAGGGTCTATTATAAGAATTTATAATGATAAAACTAAAGATAATGCATTTTACTGAAAATGTATGTTACTGTAGTAACATGTTATAATTATGTATTCATAAATTTTCTCAGCTTGTTATTATAATGTTCATTATGTAACATTTCTCTAATATCACTAGAACATTCTAAATAGCCCCTATACATTGTCTAAAATATAAATATGTTCAATTATTATACACTATTTACAACTATTTACAAATGACAAAACACCACAAGTCTATGTCAAACTAAGATTTTCTAAACAATGTCACTAAGAACAAAATAACACTTTATTTAGTAATTATGCTTTAGCTATATCTGAAAAACAGTTATTTCACAACATCTTCAAGTTATTTCACTAACAATTTTAATAAAACATCGCATAAAGTACTTTAGACCAGAATGTAAATAAACAATTTACTGACAGATGCTATGGCGAAATGAAATAGTAAACAATGGATTCTTCTTCTCTCCATCTAGTTGTCATGTGGATAGTATTATCGATACCGATAACAATCGATTCAGAATTTAACCGACTTTCGAGTGGTATCGATTAGTTTGATGAAAAACGTAGTCATAACGATATAAAATAAAATTGTTACAGTGATGTTTGACCGTCCGATATCGGAAGGAGCAGGGATTTTATTGTTAGGTGGCTTAAACCTGGTATTGTAAAGGGAGATAACTTTTATTTTTATTATTTTTTACTGTTTATTGGTACATATATATATATATATATATATATATATATATATATATATATATATAAAAGCCAAATACCACTCACTGACTGACTCACTCACTGATCGCTCTACACCCCAAACTTTAATATCTAGGAAGCTGAAATTTTTACACAATATTCCTTGCATACTGAATGCATGCAATAAGAAAGGATTTTGGGAAATTCCAACTCTAAGGTGGGTTTTGGGGGTGCCAAAAAACCCCAAAAGCGTAGTGTAGTCGATCCAGTTTTTTGGCTCTACTGGCTTTACCGTTCATCAAATTTAAAATTTGTTAGTCTGGAATTAAATTATCTACAACTTTGATCTCTTGCTTTTTTTTCATATCTCTCACCGTTTGGCTTAAAAAAGCACAAACTTCCGAAATTTGATCAAAAAGTGGAGAAATTACGCTGTTTTTGGCAAATATTTCTCTAATAATTAGTTGGTTTAACTTTTTTAACACATAGTATTATGGTAAAGAATGTAGTTTTCAACAACTTTCAACAGCTTTAGTGCCAGAACAGCCCAAAAACAATATTTAAAAATAAATATGAAAAGCAATATGTCGACCATAAGTGCTGTATTTGACTAATTTAATTAATTTTTATAGCCGGTTTTTTTCTTATAGTGTTTTAGTTTTAGGAATAAGATAACATTACCAGGATAAAATAATATATTATTTCTTTACTAATTCTGACCAACTATAATAACTTTATGTCTACAATGATAGGACCTAGGACATTGAACCGTTGCACGTATATCTATCTATATTAAATTTTTATATAACGATTTTTGTATTCACTTGAGTAGCTACTGATCTAAATTTAACGAAGGTTGTTTAGTTAGCTGTTTTTTACTTATATAAAACGAACAGTTAAAGAGGGTGTGATGCATAAAATTGATGTCAGACTCGGTCATGAATTTCTGGGTTTAGTCTAAAGGACAATACTGATAACACACCTCCCTCCCTCAGAGAACAGACATTCTTGCACACAGTGTGGTTTGTTCAGTCCAGTTGCTGTTCTGTTACAGACCGCTTCCGTGCTTTCCTATACTATTACTCCCATTGGATTCAGTTTAAAATATTATTTTAAATTTCTTATTAATTCTTACCTTTCTTTTATTTTCAATTAACTTACCGCTAAGTAATTAAGTAAATAACCGTAGCAAAGCACGGGTACTCGGCTAGTATATATATATATATAAACTAGTTCACGTTAATGCTACTATTTTATAAATTAAATGATAAATATAATAAAGTACCCTTTTATTCATTTTTATATATTATCATTTTTTACTATCTGAAGATGGCCTAAGAGCCGAAACCGGTAATATATTTTTATAAAAATGAATAAAAGGGTACTTTATTATATTTATCACTTAATTTATATATATATATATATATATATATATATATATATATATATATATATATACAGGGTGAGTCTCTACTGACACCATTAAATTTACCTGTTTGTTGTACTCACAAAAAGGAACAAAAAAGTCCATATTAACCTGTGTCCAATTCTCAACCGTTTGGCTGTAAGGGCTCATATTGTGTGTTTTTAAAATTACTTGACATTAACTCACTGATTGAGCTACAAAAACCAAAGCAAAAAACCTACCAGATTCTTATTAATACCATTGAAAAGATCATTAAATTCTCTATAAATGTCAATTATTTTGCAAGCAAACGTAAATAAAAACTAGATTTCCTAGAGGAAGTTTATTAAACAATTATGCAACATGTATTTTTCTCCAATTGTTTAAGACCCCATATCAGCACGTAAATGTAGTCTAATTTAATGTAAAGTAAAGTAGAAAACTTGTCTTACTAATAAGCTTGGAATAGATGTATAATTTAATTGGGTTGAATATCATGAAACCAAAAATAACAACTAAAATATTTCATAAAACATAGTTTATTCAGTTGCACTTAACTACCTAACTCAACCTGTGCCTGTTTTTTGTTTTGCATGTAACTTCCATAATGAGCTGATTAGACTATTATTTGAAATCCGCTGTTACTCTTTTATTATTATTCTGTACCTGAAATCAGCTGTTGTAAATATTACCCCATTTTGAACAATAGTTACTCATATTAGTCTGTGAAAACACAAATCATCTTCTTTGGACAATTTGGAAATATTTATTTTTACTTTTATTTTTATACTTAAGCATAGTTAGCTTAAAATTAGTGAGGGTATTAGCATTTGTTCTATTGTGTCATAGAGAATACATTCGTTGATTTCCAGAGAGAAGAATTCCTGATGTAAGAACATTTGTAAGGGTTCATAATTTTCTGCGTGAAACTGGTAGATTTCCTGTCAATGACCACTTGGTTGGTAACATCATACAAGATGTTGGGTTAGAGGAAGCTGTACTTGCACAAGTCAAAAGAGATCCAAGACAAGTATAAGAAGAATTTCTACTGGATGTGTAGTAAGCCAGTCGTTTGTGTCGAGACTCTTGCGTAAAAATCAAATACACCCATACCACTTTACTCGTATCCATACAATTGAACCCAGAGACCCTCCTCTGAGACGTAAATTTTGTCAATGGATTTTACAGCACGATAATGCAGATTTTCTTAAAACAATCTTGTGGATAGACGAATCTACATTTACACGAGACGGTGTTTTTAAATACTACAAAGAACACTTATATGACACTGAAAACCCACATCTTTGTCGTGAATCATGGAGCCAAACTAGGTTTAAGTTAAACGTGTGGGTTGGACTGATAGGGGACAAGCTGATAGGTCCCTACCTTGATTACCCTACATCATTAACTGGAATTCAATACCTTCAATTTCGAAATATATCCTACCAGACCTTCTCGAAGACTTACCGTTGGAATTGCGTTGGCGCATTATTTACCAGGCAGATGGAGCACCACCATGCTTCAACATGTGCTGTTTCTTGGCCACCATGGTCCCCTGACCTCAACCCTATTGATTACTACGTCTGGGGTTCTTTGAAGTAAGAAGTGTACAGAAGTCCAGTACAAACAGCCGAAGAATTGAGACATCGAATCGTGAGGGCAGTTAGACGCCTTAGAAATGAAATCAATCTAAAGGCAAGTGTAAGGGAGTTGAGGAACCGAGTCCATACCTGCATAAGGGAAAATGGTGGATATATTGAACACTTATTAAAGTAGGTTTTGTTATAATAAAGCATGATTATCTAAATATTACAGTTATTAGGTTTTTTATTTCGTAAAGAGTGACAATTTGTTTGTTAAGTACAACCGAATGAACCATGTTTTATGAAATATTTTAGGTGTTATTTTTGGTTTCATGATATTCAACCCAATTAAATTATACATCTATTCCAAGCTTATTAGTGAGACAAGTTTTCTACTTTACTTTACATTAAATTAGACTACATTTATGTGCTGATATGGCGTCTTGAACAATTGGAGAAAAATAAATGTTGCATAATTGTTTAATAAACTTCCTCTAGGAAATCTAGTTTTTATTTACGTTTGCTTGCAAAATAATTGACATTTATAGAGAATATAACGATCTTTTCAATGGTATTAATAAGAATCTGATAGATTTTTTGCTTTGGTTTTTGTAGCTCAATCCGTGAGTTAATGTCAAGTAATTTAAAAAACACACAATATAAGCCCTTACAGCCAAACGGTTGAGAATAGGACACAGGTTAATATGGACTTTTTTGTTCCTTTTTGTGAGTACAACAAACAGGTAAATTTAATGGTGTCAGTAGAGACTCGCCCTGTATGTATATATATATATACTTAATAAATAAGAATGTTCCCATAAATGATAACCATATTTCCCATTTACACCAACAATGAATACGATGTCTTATTTTGTAACTAGCTTATACTCTTAATTTGTATACATAAGAATGAATATTGCCTCAGTAGAAAAAATGGGCCATTAGATTTCAGAACAGCACCAAAATATCACCAGCATGAAGCTAAGTTCTGTCCTGCTCTTGGGAATATGTTTACTACAAACAAAACTGGTTCTTTCATGAAACTTACAAATAATGAAAGTTATATCTTCCTCATTACTGATAAAATAAATACGTAATATTTAACTGAAAGGAAGAATGTTGCAGTATTTGCAATTATGACTTTCATTAGTTTGTTACTATTTTACCTTGACTAAATTCAGTCATAAAATATGCTGACTTTAACTAACTGTAAGTTTTTACCTGATTCTTTAACAGATAAACTATCGGATAAGACAACATCTTCAAAAGTGATACACTCCTGATCAATTTTCCATCCATTTGGCTTAAACACCATATGCCATGAGTAGAACTAAAAACAAAAATTAATTACTATTGATACATAAAAACATATTCCAGCTGTCATCTAATGTAATCATCTATTTTATTTCATTTTTTCATCGCTCCCAGTCTACTTTTTGAAAACATTCTTTTAGATTTACACAGCTTTGTTGCTGTCTATGACTAGGGAAACAAATTTTCTTTTAACATTTTCACACAAAAATAACTAATATATGATTTTTTTTTAACTAACAATGTTACATTTTTAAAGTTATTTCAGAAATTGTATGCCATCAATTTGCAACTAAATGTCTTCTTCACTTGTGCTCTAATATTGAATAGATGACTGATAGTATGCAATAAGATGACTATACATCTACTAATTTGTCAGCCTTTGTACATTTAGTAAAGATAAAAAAATAATATCACCCAAAACCTCGTTAGTAAAACTGGATAGATTTAAATCAAATACAACACGTTATTGTTGTGCTATATTTGGTTATCTTTATCCATTGCTGTGCAGATTTTCAAAACGCAAACATAACTCAGGAATTCATATTTTTATCTAGATTTTGTAGTCATTTTTAACCCCTCCTCGTAACCATGGAACTGATAGACCTAGACAATTTCTTTGTTAACAGCTTTCCAAAACTAAAAATTTCGATACTTTATGTAATTTAGTGTTCTAGTAGCTCCTAATCTAGTAGAATACTAATCAGTTTTTGTGGACAAAAAAAGTTTATATCTTGTCAATTTGATCACACTACAACATTTCTCCTAGACCTGGGGCTACAATATGAAACTCTTTTAGAAAAGGTATGATGGATTCTGTTATGTTACGTGTTTTGCAAAAAGCTAATATGTAATGAGTGCCGTGTTCAAGCTGTGGCGTGGAAAAATTAAAATAGCGTTTTTGCACTCAAAAGAATAACGAAGAAATGATTTTGTTATATTTTCAAGTTATAAAATAACCCTTTTTTCAAAATCCCCTCCAATTTCCAATACTTCAGTACAAATACGGGGTGATGGGTATCATGTGAATCCCTCTGATCCCAGGAAGGTTAACGTGGTTTTCTGAAATCCATCCCAGAATATTTTTGTGTGACAAAAATACATGTAGTAAACAACTGAAACTTCAAAGAAAATAAAAACAACATTTCAGCAAAAATGAAAAGAACTATCTGTAGGCAGATTGTAAACACAAAATTGGGATAGCTTATATGAACAAGAAGAAGTCAACAGAGTAACATATTCCACACCATCATGTAAAATAAACCCTGCATACTAAAACCTACAGAACCAACAATTTCAGAACATTGAAATAGTACACTACAAAATAAACATAAGAACTTGGAAAATGATCAACATAGGAATAGAATAAAAAAGTGTAGGATTCATTGGTTTTCAATAATTGCAGAAGTCTGTACTGACAAGTAGCTGCCAATGTTGGACATCGCTTTTTGATAAGAGATTAATATTTTAACACTAAGTGCTTTGTACTGTACTTTTTGGGTTTCGGCCTTTCATTTTTCAATTTGATTAGTTACTTTCTTCCTTTTTTTAAATGTATATCTTTTCTGAGGCCTAGTTTGGTGTTGCTGCAACAACGGGCTACTTATAAGTGAGTGTGAATGAGATTAACGTAAGAAGCAAAATATAAATTTTCTTTTTGCATCATTCTAATAAATCTGACATCCTTTGTTTGAGTGTTGATAACATAAATTTAGTAAAGTAATTTTCTTTTTGTAACTAAGCAAAATATTTAAGCTAGCCAGTATATTTATATGTAAAAAATGTTTATAATTTGTTAGTTTTAAGAGAAAAAACGTAAGAAAATGAATGTCTTACATTTAATTAAAAATGAACTGAAAATAAGAGATTAATGTAAGTTTTAAGAGAAAGGGCAATTTTTGCCCTGATTTTGGCTCACTAAAAAAGTTTTTCTAGTCTTTTCTATTAGTCAGATCTGTACAGTTCTCATTCTTAACCGTTGGAGCTTTGCCCATTACTATCCATTACCAAATTGCCTACTTGTGGAACCAGCTGACGACTGTAGTCAACTTTTGTTTGTGGATAATATAATATTACTGAATAGCGTATGAAATAATATATGTGATTTACATTGATAATATATTATCATAAGTCTAAGCCTTTATGTGAGAATGACCAGCTGTGTATGACTTTGGATTATCACAGCCCTACAGAGCAGGAGGATCAAAGATCCACCAATGTTACTTGCCATTTTAATTGTCTGCGGATAAGCTGGATTTTTTAAAAATGTCTGTTAACATACCTCTCATTACTTTTCTTATTTCTTCAATCTTAATCCTTAAAGCGCTGGGTAACGATTTGTAATTTTTCAATTAACTCTTGATTTTTTGGTATTTATATAATTTTTGTTTTCTCTAAAGTTATATTTTTTCCATTTTAACCAGTTTATTGTGAGGTTGAAAAAATAAATATAACTATGAGATACATTTTTATTCATCAAAATCGTCTGATTTTGTCATTGTGAAAATATTTACAATCCTACAGAATACAACTAGAATATGTATTAATAAAATAAAATTATTTATAACAAATAAATGAAACTAGAAAAAATGTAAAGTAAATGGCAAATTATAAAAGTTGTTTACTTAAATATGATTAGTAATTACGTTTTGAACACACAACAAACAACAAGTGACTGAGCTCTTAGCGGCGCATCGTCTGTCTTCACGTTCCGCCTATATACGCATCAAGCGCTAGCGGTATCTTCGAAAATGGCAGTGAGTAGTAAAAGCGTCATTTTATTACAGTTGTTGCCTAGTAACCAGTTCATGTGATTTATAACCGAATAACAACCTAAAAATAGTATTGACCTTGAACCGTAGAGCTTGCTGCTGCGTATTTAATTTAATATAAGTTTATAAATATCGACTAGCGTAAATATACCGATACCGCTTTAAGGGCAATTGTACACATGTGCATATATTCGGATTCCGCGTTTTAAGGGTTAAGTATATTGTTATTTATAGGAGTCAGAGGGTGTTATCTGATTGGAAGTCCTTATGAAATTCGTTCAATTTTGGTAAAGTTGCCACTTGGGAGTTTAAGATTGCCCTATAAGAATTTGCCCTTTCCCATCTTAAATGTTTCATCGCCACTTGTATCAGCAAATGATAGAAGGAGAAGTACATCTCCCGTTCTTCTAACTTTATTATAAAGAAAACTGGGCTACCAGTAGTAGGACTGTCATGATACTTATTCTAAACGTAATGTACATTTTTTATAATTGTTTAATCCTTACCAGAAGCTGAGATAGAGGCACAACAATAGACCCGTTAATGCAGTGGCCCATCCAGAGTTTATAGTTTGAGTTCTTCTTATTAATCTCAAATATTTCTTCTCCTCTAGTTTTCATGACCTAGAAAAAGATGTCATACTGGATTTAAAGCAGTATTCAAGGTGTGTTTTTAAAGTTAGTATTGTTTTACTAACTTTAAAAACAGTGCGTGCTGGGTACTACTACCTTTTGGCAAGCCACAGCCGCCGTTACGGACCCATTTGAATGTATTTAAGGTCGCTTATGACTATTTAAAATTCCTCCTCTGATTAAAAATGCAGCCAACTGTAAAGTACATGTTGTAATAAGTTTTCGTAATAATAAAGACATGAAAGCAGCTGACATTCATCGAGAGATCTGTGAAGTTTATTGAGAAAACCGAATGAGTGACGGGGATGGTATGGAAATGGGTGAGAGTTTTTAAGGTTGTGCGAATGTGCATGACAATGAACGAAGTCAGAAACCTTAACTCATTACTGATGACTTGGTACAAAATGTTGATGTAAAAAGTCAGAGAAAACAGACGCTTTACAACTGCATCATTATGTAGTGTGTCTTCAAGTGTCAAGAAGTGTGATTATTTGAATTGTGACAGACTGTTTGAAGTACCGAAAGTTATGCTTACGGTAGGTTCCCAAAATGCTGACAGAGGATAAAAAAAAGTTTGACAAGAACCACACAAAAAATGTTTAACCAGTTCTCTCACATTCCTAGAACATTAGAATCGTGATGGTTACAATTTTTTAAACCAAATTAATTGTCACTGTGACATGCTCACGATGAGTGTCAGCTGCTTCCACACCCTTAGTGTTATGAAAACGTACACAGTGAATAAATCACAGTTGGCGGCATTTTTCCGTAAAAATACAGTCGATTGGATCCATAACGGAAGCTGTGGCTTGCCAATAGATAGTAGTACCCAGCATGTATGCGCTGAACGCAGACCGCAGCGCTACAGCGGCGGGATTCCAAAACGGTAATTACTTTTAACAAACGCCTCATACTAAGTTCATTATTTGTAATCTATCATAAGAAAATTAAAGATGCTAATGCAATTTATCTTAATGCCAATATTATTAAGTAAACGCTTATTATATTATTATTATTAAGATTAAAATGCCCCTAGCATTGAAAACCATAGTTTTTTATTCTAAAAAGTAAAACGTAGATAAATTGACACTTGATGGACTATGGAGGTTGAAATAATTTTAAAATTCTTAAATTTTTAATTTGGGTTTTCCAATAAGATTTTAAAAATTGTACTTGTTCTATGCACATTTATAGAAAAACCATTCAAAATTATAGATTTATTATCTGTCCTCCCTAACTACTTCTCTCCCTTTTCCAGCGATGTATGTTTCTTTACACCAGCCCTTGTCTAATGGCCTAAATTTTAACTGCAACCCCCGACAGCATTAACTAAACCAACACAGTGTATCCCCAGTAACAAAAAACAAAACCCAAGTCTGCGCTACCCGTGCAAAGCCCAAAGAAAATCGATTGAACCAAAAAGAAACCACTTTAGCATTTCCCTACAAGTGAGAAAGAATAAAATGAAGAACTCTGAGGACCTAAATTCAAATCACAATCCCCCACAACATACACCCATATCCCCACCCTATGAGCCATCAACACTCAATACTCTGCCTAATACAGAACCAAGTAAACAACAAAAAATGAACCTTAGAAAGGAACCACCAATGAATACAAAAATAAGACCTGATAGCGAAAGTCCGAATGACTTCTTTGCTAAACACATAGACTTCTATATACAAATAAGCAATGAAGACCAGTACAAATTCCCAATAACAAACGAAGACCCTAAAAGCCCTGACTTCTACAATACCTCAGTAGGAGCCCCTAATTCAACAATCAGCATGCCCTTAACCTGTCAAGCATAAAAAAAACAAGACTATACTGAGGGTTTTTTAGAAGAAGACAGAAGAGTACAGAAGAAAAAACAAGAAACCAATCTGCCTCTACAACCAAACTTACCCTCGCCCATCAAAATATAAACGGGTTGTCAAAAAAGACACACAACTTAGCACACTTTTTCAGCGACTCACAACCAGAACTCATTATTATTACAGAACACGGCCTAGCCCAAGAAAAGCTAGAAAATACACAAATCGAAGGCTACACCCAGATAGGAGGCTTCGCAAGGAAATAGCCAGATAGGAAGGAAGCCAGATACGAGGCTTCGAAAGAAAGGAGGAATTGTGGGATATGCAAAACAAAACATAGAAAACTATATTAAACTCCTAAATATAAGCCGAGAAGAATCCGAACTAATCTGTGAAACTGCTCTCTTTGAAATAAAATTAAAAGAAGAAACGGTCCGAGTTCTAGGGGTCTACAGACCTCCAAGTGCAAACCTAGACCAAGCAATAGACATTTTGACAGACCAGCTTAGAGATGCCCTCTGTATCAGGAAACCAATAGTGATAATGGGAGACATCAATGTAAACAACCTCGAAGAAGACGACAGCGACAACATAAAACTTGAGGCACTGCTAACATCCTTCAACCTCACTCGAATGACTCTCCCACCCACTAGAATCACACCACAGACATGAAGATCTATAGACTGGATATGCACAAATATGGACCTACAGCACATAGAAACCTCAGTTATCCTATCAGGACTATCTGACCACACCGCACAGTTAGCTACACTAAATCTAGGAAGAGAAAGGCCTCTTCCCTTTAAAGAACAAAAAAGACATTTCACCGCTAGCTCAATGAATCAATTTAAAACAACACTACAAAATCAAAATTGGGAATGCCTGTACCTGATAGAGGACTTAAACAGTGCATACGAACACTTCCACAGGATAGTACAAACAACATTCAATGAGACCTGTCCCATGAGGCTAAAACAGAAAAAGAATAATAAACAAAAACAATGATGGGACAGTGAATGTACAAGACTGCGAAATCGGTACACCTAAGCACTAGAGAAAGAGCTCTGCTCAGGCAAACCCGAAGACAAATCTAAAACCCGTGTGCGGAAGAGAGACTATGACCTAAAACTGAAAACGCTAAAAAAAGAGAGAACATCTGACTTTATAAATGGAGCTGAAAACAAGTCTAAAGCACTAAGTCATAAACAACCACAGAAAGGCAAGGCCCAACACTGAAAATCAATGGAAGATACTGACCAACAATGAAACCATACAAGATCCAGCTAAAATAGCCAACCATTTTAACAATTTCTTTGTAACCATCGCTGAAAAGACTCTCCTAGCAAACGTCATTAGCACGGATGAAAAAAATCACTCTAAACAACCTCCAAGTACAAACGTTAACTTTCACTTTGAGCCCGCATCCCAAGAAGAAATAGAAAATGCCATCAATTCAATGAAGCCAAAAACATCCTCAGGTTTTGATGAAATCTCAGCTAAACTTGTAAAAACCTGTAAAAGAGAGCTAATAGAACCATTAACGAATATCATTAACAAATCACTAAAACAAGGAATTTTTCCGGACCTCCTTAAAATTTCAAAAGTTTATCCTAAATATAAAAAAGGCCCAACAACAGACACAAACAGCTATAGACCAATATCACTCATACCTACCTTCTCAAAACTGTTTGAAAAAATCGTTCTCCATAGACTTCTTTCTCACCTGGAACAAAATGAACTTCTCACACCCCATCAACATGGATTCCTAAAGGGACGATCAACCACAACAGCTCTCATTCAACTCACAGAATATGTGATTGACCAACTGGAGGAAGGATGCCTTGCTACCAGCCTTTTCCTCGACTTTAGCAAGGCATTCGACTGCCTTAATCACAGTGATCTCCTCAAGAAGCTAAATGCGCTAGGCATCAACGGTAAAGAAGCGCAATGGTAGTTACCTCAATAACAGACACCAACTTGTTGAAATTTGCCACACCAAGAACAACACATTGATCAAAACACTTTCCAAAACGGCCAGAATATCAAGAGGTGTTCCGCAGGGATCAGTGCTTGGGCCTGTCCTGTTTCTTCTGCTGACAAATGACTTGCCACATCTGCTAAAAGACCACTGCCAAACTACAATGTACGCAGACGACACGGTCATCACACTAGCCAACAAGTCAGCAGAAACACTCATTCACCAAGCTGAAACAACCATAGAGAAAACCAAGCAATACTGCTGCGACAACCAGCTAGCTCTCAACAAAAGTAAAACTGTCCAAATCAATTTCACAACAAAAAATAAGAACACAGACGTACCACTTCAAGGAATAAATCTACAAAATGAAACTAAGTATCTTGGCATTACTGTGGACTCAAAACTTTCCTGGAAACAGCACACTGACCAACTCTGCAAGAAGCTTAGCTCAGGCATCTATGTTATAAGACAAATATTACAATCAAGCAACCTAGAGACAGCAAAAACCACATACCAGTGAGTGATCACTGATCACTGAATCAGTGTGATTCAAACAGTGAGCACTGTTTGAATCACACCTTAGGTACTGCATCGTGGTATGGGGAGGAACTTCAAACTCCAATCTCGAAAGAGTCCTCATACATAAAAAAAGAGCAATTAGATGTCTCGCAGGCCTAAACTTCCAAGACAGCTGTAGGGAAGCATACAAGGAACTAAAAATCCTCACAGTAATGTCACTCTACATCCGAGAAGTAATTCTACACGCAGTTTCTACTCAACAAACCAGACACCAGGATCTTCATCAGCACAACACAAGACATGCCACAAACTTTGTCCTTCTACTACACCACCTCAGCCTGCTTGAAAAAAAACCATCTTACAAAGGTGCCCACTATTACAACCACCTGCAAGACCACCTCAAGAAGGAGCCAACAAGAACGTTCAAGACGGCACTCACTAAATGGCTGCTGGAAAGACCTTACTATAAGGAAAAGGAATTTCTCACGGACTCTCTTATTTAAACACTATTATGTATGACGATTTTACTGTTCTCAAGGAATATGTAATTAAAGATATTGTCTATTGTCAAAACTGAGGCATTTGCTGCGTTAGTACGAAAATAACCCCTGTTTCTTCTTTCATTGTTGAATACTACATTTTAAAATTGTTTTTACAGTGAAACTTAAATACATTTAGCATTTTCTTGATTTCATAGATTTATGTACCTATTACAAGTATGGCGACTCAGTGAATAAAGGTTCAAAATGCAAAGTTCAAGTTCCAAGATTCATACTACATCCTAGGTGACAATTGTTACTTTATTTTTTCTATAAATTTTATTTTCAGGCTAACGGGCTTCTATAAACAGGTGAGTATAGAATTATTTTCAACTGATAATAACAGTTGGAGATTGATATTGTGACTATAAATAGACTAAAATTCTATAAAATCCTGATCAAATTTCATAAAAAATTTTTATAAATGTAGGTAAGGAAGTGCTTAATATAAAAATTTCCAAAAATTAAGAAGTAAAATCATCCATCTGAATGCTGTTTGTTTCTTGAACCAATGGTATAATGATGACTTACAACAACAGTGAACAATGCTAGAAGCCACATATAATCATATCCAATTAAAACATAAAATATGAGAATGAAATCCAATTCCAATGTAAAATAACATCATAAACAAATAACAAAAAAAAAAAAATATATAATAATGGAATACATTGAATTAAGGTATGTAAATGGTCAACTAAATGTTCATCCTTGGTCTCGTGAAGTCCTGTTAGGGTTTAATTAACGAGCATTATATCCAGGAATTTTTTGTAACATCTACAAACAGATTTGACATTTGTTGTGTATCTCCAGAATAATAGAAAAATTAATTAACAGTAGCAGGAGACCGAGCTTCACTCAGTTGAATTTTGCAAACTGAAGGGGTAGCATACATATCTTCAGAGGACCCTGAGGATCGTTTGTTGTTGCTCTACCTTGTAGATTATTAATAAATTTCGTTTTGGAGGTCTCCCCGTTTACCTTGAGCCTCTTTGTGGAACTCGGCCTGCGGCCTCGCCAAGACGCTTTGCTACAGGCCTCTTTTTGGAACTAGGCCTACAACCTCGCGGGGAAAAGTTCCGCCTGCAGCCTCACCAAGGCACTCTGCTACAGTCTCATTTGTGGATCTTGGCATGTAGCCTCATGAGTAGTCATGGTTTATATTAGATGTTTTACAATATTAGTTACTTTCATATTAGTTACAGAAAAATATTAGTTGAAAATTTTTCTCCATACCACACTAATAATAAGGTCAGCAACAGTAATATTTCTAGTCGTGATGTACTTGTAATATTAGTAATATGTTAGTAATATTTTATTATTAGTGCTTTCTCAAATATATTAATAGCAAGTTATAGCATAAACTAAGATACTCGATATGATCAAATAAGGGAAAAATAACATTTGTTCAAAACTATAACATTTGATAATATTTCACCAAGAATTAGGTTTATAACAGAAAACTTAATAAAATTGCAGTAATACCACATAAAAAATATAAAACAACAAATAATTACACTTGGTTTAATATAAATATTAGAATTATTTAAATGGTTGTATAGCCGTGTAACCAATAAGAAAAAATGTGATAGGATATTAACTAATATTACAATAAAAATGAATTTCTTTTTGCATTTACACTAATATTAAAATATCAGAAATAGCAAGGGATAAAATTTCTTGGGCCAAGATTGCCCTAGAAGACCAGCCAGCGAATCATATCAGGAGTAAAAGAATATTAATATTAGTCTGGACCACATATTAGTTACTTTTCTGAATATAATACAAAAGCTAATACTAATATATTCAGACATCTCTATTTGTGAGTAAAATCGGTCTTTGGCCTCCCCAGGATTCTTAAGCAGTATGAACATGAATTTTGGTTTTTGGGGCAATGGAGCCCATAAACATAGTATTTTCTAAAATCTGAAGGTATATTAGTAATTAAGTGACGAATACCTTTAAAATGATACCCCACTTGGGTGCATTAGTTTAACATTACCTAATGTTGGGTTTTTGAGCATATTTTTATTTAGGTTGGGGCAGAGCCCTTAAATGTTGTCTCTTCCGAAATAATATTTAATGTTTATATTTTAGTAAAAATAATTTCTAGTAAAATAATTTATATTTTAAAGATAGTTTGATGCCCCACTTTCTGCTAGAAGTCGATAACACCAGATGTTTAGAAGCCTCTGGCGCAGAAATCAGAATTTTTCCAGGGTTGAGCCCAGTGCCAATTGATTTCTTGTGGTCGCAAACCACCAAAAACTCAAGAATCCTTGAAGCCAAAAAAGTTTTGCCTGGACGTGGCTTGTTTTACTTGATATATTTCTTTTTCCTGCTAATTTTGGCACTATGATTTTCATCATCATTTTTTTTCTCTGTATGTTATCCATGTAGGGCATTCTTATCACTTCATTCCATTCGATCTTTGTGCTGTACTGGCTGATGTTTATACAGAGTCAATCAAAAGTATGCTACCCTATATTAACCTTTTAGCGATCGCACCCAGAAAAACGAATAAATGAGTTTATTATTTATTATATAAACTCAATATATTAGTACAACAAGATTAACCAAAATAACTAATTTAGGACATATATTAAAAAATTTAAGTATTGACCTAATTGAGTTAAATCTTATTTCAAAGGTCTTCATGAAAAAAATAATATTGATATTATTTTTTTTAAGGTGAAAGATATTCTGTCTCATGGGACTAAAAATTATGACTGATTAAGTTTCAAATATCAATCTAATAATGTAAAAAAAATTTGGAATGAACTAGTTGGAATGAATTATTTTGTATCGAAAAAAGTATATCAAGCAGGATTAGGTTTTAGAATTTTTTGTGGCCTGACAGTGCTAACATGTTGCGAAATTCTGAAAGGGCAAGTACAATGACTTACCATGGAACCCGTTGACTGTCTTACACAATTTAGTTTCCCACTCTTTATGCATTGTAGTTTTGATTTATACACATTGTCTTTAATCTGACCCCATATCAAGTAATCTAATGATAATAGATTGAGTGCGCTCATAGGCCACTTGTACTTGCAGGTTACTCAATTGATCCTCTTCTACTATATAGAAATTGGGAATAGTTGTTTAAATACCTGCAGAAATGCTGACCTTATTGCGGAGATGCTTCATCTTGTTTTTAAATAGACTTAGTCAACTATTTTTTCACTAATTGAACAGCTGCAATACTATGCTTTGAGGTACATTGCAGGATTCAGATTTTCTTCAATAAAAAAGGATCCACCAAATTGATTTCCGACGATACCCAGCCAAATGTTAATTTCCGACGATACCCAGCCAAATGTTTAATTTTTCAGGATTTTGCAAATGTTAATCTCGAATCCAGTAAGGGTTAACAATACATCAATATCCACAGTTGGTCAGTTTACATTGCTGTTTTAACAAAACATTTGTTATCATGCAAACCTTGATGCTGACATTTAGGAAAGATTTAGTTTTTGAAACAGAATGAGTTGGAACATTGGGGTTCACTACAACACACTGCAAAACTCATTGACATTTCATCATATGTACCTAATTTTGGTCTTCTAGTTCTGGGGTTTTCCTTGACTATATATACCCTTTCAAAAGACTTTACAATATTTGGCACTCTTGATAGTTAAATGTGATTGTGATTGAGTCTCAGTGATACGACTGAGGATGCCACATCACAGCTGGGGCGAAACATCTGGTAATCTGTAAATAGTGTAGATAGCACCTTGACGCGGTTTTCAAGGTAGAAATTTCTATTCTATTCTACTTTTGATTCTACCAAATTGATTCTACTAAGTATCTTGTGGAATGGCTCTTTATTTTTTTAGTCAAATTTTCTCTGCAACCATCCTATTTTCCTATTAAGGACCATTCATAAGTATAAAATGTGTGTCTTGTTTCATCTCCCCACATTCTGTTTTCAGTTTTGTCAAATTACAGTAAATAATGTACAGTGTTTCTGTCAAACTTCCCAAACTGATAGTTCACATAATCAAATTTATATTTAATTTGTATTCAACCAAAAACTGTATTTTTAATTACTATGCTAACAACAATGTACGCTTCTTAACCTTCCACATCACCATCTCCAAACACTGCAATCAGTTACTAAACTATTAAATGTGAAATTATGCCTACTTGATGATAGGCTTATATAAGTTTAAGATTCTGTGTCTGTTTATTTACCTAAATAATGAATACAACAGTTTAACATGCATGTTTTTGAGTTATATAGTTTGACTTAATATTTGTTTTAACTTAGACACAATCTATTATTTTCAAATCTCGATGACATATAGGACAACTTTACCTATTTTAATGAAATAACCAAATTAAACGACTATTAAACATAAAGTATATACATTATACCATTTCACATATTTGTTGAACCGTATGGAATAGTTTTTCTCTGTGGTCCCAAGCAGCAAACTCTTGAAGGCTTGGAGTACCTCTGGACACAGGATATTGAACTGGAGGATATAGAGCATTTATATCCAGTTCTATTCCATGATTGTGCAATCTAAAAAGAAAGAAAGAACATTCTAGTGATTTATGTCAATTTATGACAAGTACAAATACTACGTTAATTGATTTTGGTAAACACTTTACCACCATCAGACCATAAGGATTCACAAAGGAATGAATTCATCCTATGAATGAATTATTTATATCTTTGTGAGTACCTTTGGTCTAGGGATATTAAACTGATTTACAAAAAATTATCATAATATAATTTTTAGTTTTTCTGTATTTACATTTTAGTAAATTTATGTTGGGTGACATTCACTTTTATGTTATTTGTATGAATACATATTATGCTAATTAAGGAAGCAACGATTTATACTTAGTGACAATTTTAATTATTCTTTGTTTATTTACAAATAATAATAAACTAACCTATGTTGAATTTAATAAGTGATTTTAGTTATTACCATTTTCTTAAAATTTTTACTATCAGCTATCTTTGTTGATTTAAATCACTGCATTTACTTATGTACATGAAAGTAGTGTATTGTCACTAGACATTTGATAAGGATTACAACATGACCAAGTAATTAATTTTACGACCTCTAGAAGCCAAAAAAATTGTTTTGAAAACTGATCTGAATTTTTTTTGAAAAGTTAAAATTCTGAAATTTATAAAAATTATTCTTGTCAACCATGTATTAAAATATAAATGTAATATATTAACAGATTTTTTTATTAATGAAGGTTTAAAGTTGATTCACAGTAAAAACTAGTTAAAGTTCTGGTACTTTTTTGTTCAAACGAGGATAAAAACTATTAAAAGTTGTTACAAAATTTAAAAGTAGAAATGTCAAAACATATAGTTAAACGAGGAAAACAATAGTGTGATTGGATTTCTCACAGGCCTCTTAGTTTCTTAGTAAACAGTCTGCAAACTTGGATACACATAATTTCTGCACTTTCAGTAGTTGCTGTGGAAATCATAAATCGTTGAGATTATTTCAAACATTCCTTTGAGAAGGCAGCCCCTAAAAATAGACTTTAACTTACTTACTTGCCGAGAGTACTTAAGAGATGAAGGTTGTGGTACTCGGAGGTTCGAGTGGTCATGGCCAGACTGATGGAGTCGGAGCCGATGGAACGGCGAAGAATAGCTTGTAGAAGTCCGTGAGGAGCAATTTCTAATAAGATTATATTCTGAAAACCATACATATATTTGTAATTCTACAACTAATTCTGTCACACACTACTCAGCAAATGATTTTTAAGCAACTAATGTTCTATATATTATCAAATCTTAGAAATAATAACAGACAGTTCCTATGGATAAAATTATTAAGTATAAATTCAAAGGTGCAATGTTGAGTAATCAATTCTGATCTATACGAGATAAACAATTTTAAATTTATTATTATAAACTTAGTTTCATTAGTTTTTAACTTGACAGAAGCAAAGTTGTCAGATTGCCGATTTCAAAACCTCATTTACTATCGGCGCAGAAATGATGTGTACCCAAATCTTAAGATTGTTTACTAAGAAAATAAGAGGCCTACAAAAAGTCCATTCACACCATTGTTTTACATTGACATATGAATTTTAAAATATACTATAAGTTTTCACATTTTTTATCCTAGTTGGAATAAAAACATTACTGGAGTTTTAATGTGTATCAACTTTGTTTTATTACTAAATAATAAATGTAGCACATTTATATTAATACTTGGTTGAGAAGAATTTTTTATATAAGTTTTAGCAATTTCAGAATTTCAAATTTAATGTAATGTGTTAAATTTATACAATCTATAAGGATTAAAATATGATTACAAAGTAATTAATTATAGGTTAGGTTGCCAGAGGCACAGAAAAGTTGTGCAGCATGTAATTCTATTGTATTTGTTTACTACTACTGTGGTGTTAGTGGATGTGTCCTCTAAGGTAAGTTTGCTAATGTCCTATCTTTTGTAATGAAAATTAATTTTGCATTATAGACGCACATACAAAATGGTTAGAAGCCTTTGAAGTTAACTCTACAAGCGCTAAATTAGCCATAGACAAGTTAAGAGAGCTGTTTGCTAGATTTGGGATCCCAGTCGCTTTGCATAGTGACAATGGCCCACCATTCACATCTTTAGAGTTCAAACAATTAATGCAGTTAAATGGTATAAGACATACATTCTCACCTGATTATCACCCTCAATCAAACGGACAAGCAGAAATCCAGTCAAGTATGCAAAATGTAAATTAAAGTGTGCTAAATAGAATTTTGTTTGATTACCGTAATTCCATTCATAGCACAACTAATGAAACGCTAAATTAATGTTTAATTGTCCATTAAGATCACGCCTTGATTTACAATGTTGATGTTAACATTGCGTTAAATAGAATTTTGTTTGATTACCGTAATTCCATTCGTAGCACAACTAATGAAACGCTAAATTAATGTTTAATTGTCCATTAAGATCACGCCTTGATTTACTAAAACCAAACTTAAACAGAACTGTACAAGTAAAGCAAGATTAATCAAAAGAAAATTTTAGGGGTATTAGGGATATTTGTACCCTAATCAACCTGTCCTTATAAAAAAATTATAGATCTAAAGACAAGTGGATTGAAGGTAATGTTGTAAAACAACTAAGTAATGTCATGTATTCTGTCATGTTGAAGTCTGGTATTGTTTGGAATAGACATATCGATCAGTTGATAGGATACAGTAATACTGTACACAATGACGACATAGTCACTCCACCAGATATGCAAAGTATTGACAGCGAGTTAAGGAACCAGATTAGAATTTCTAACCATTCCCATACATCTACTAATGACGTCAACAGGTCAGCTGGAAAACCAGGCCCTACCACTCCACAACGCCCAGCGTCATACAACTCCTGAAAATGTATCACATTCCCCAATCCACTTACACCTATAACGACTCCTATTTCTTCTACCATTGCTGATACTAGTAGAAGATACCCACCTAGAATTAGAAAGCCTGTCGAAAGACTTAACTTGTAAATATACTTTTCAGATTTAATTCATGCTTATCACTTATGTTAATCATTATGTTTGTATCTTAAAATGTATCATTTCTTGTTACTTAAAATGCGCCAATTAGACATTTTGTAGTTCTCATTTATTATGTGATTAGTAGCCTATTTAATATTGTTTAAAATCATTAATTTTTAATTTCAAAATTATGTTTGAATTGTTCAAAGAATTGGAAAGGAGGAAATTTATGTATCCACAATGTTAGATTATGTTATCACTAACTAACCATATCCATTATCAAATGTGTTTGATAAATAGTTTTAACTCTATGTTGTATGTAGTAATGCCATACCGTATAATATTAATAAAGCGACGCTATTGGCTGTCCTATCTCATGCCACATCCAAAATCCGTACGTCCTACATTCCCGCCCAGATTACATACACACACAGATAACCATGAACCATAGCCAGTAGTAATGTTTAACAAACAGTATTTTCATTTCATATTCCTCCACCTAATATAATTGTAGTGTAATAGCAAATACACTACATAAATCTAAGAAAATTCCATATATGGAATCATTTTTTATTAAACCATCCATTATTTCATTTAGATGATTGTACAAAGCAGATATGGTAGACTTATCTTTCCTAAATCCATGCTGGTTAACAAAAAATATATTCTTAGATTCTAAAATACAAATCAGCTTATTATATATTGCTTTCTCAAAAACCTTAGAAATGACAGGAAGAACAGCAGTAGGTCTGTAATTACTGATTTGTGATCTGTTGCCTTTGTTTTTAAATAATGGAACAATTTTAGAAATTTTAAGACTGTCTGGGAAAATGCCAAGCTGAAAACAAGTATTAATTACATTAGAAAAAAGGCTTTGCTATGTAACCTGAAATATTTTTTAACAAGTGAGTACTGAGACCATCCCAACCAACTGAAAAACTGATTTTTAATTATGGAAATAATCTAGTTTTCAGATGTTGAGTTAAGATACATGCTGATATTGATTCTTTCCCCTTTAAGGGGAGACGGACGTCAAAATTTTAATTTTTTGTCATTTTTTAATTTTTGCTTTTTATTATTTGGAATTTTCTGAGCATTTTAATATATAACACTTGTATATTTGTTGATCAATAAGTGTGTGTAATATTTTTTGAAAAATATTTGCACACGAAAATCTGAAGAGATTTAAAACACACATTAGATATAGTACCGAATCTCTCAAGAATAAAGTACTTTATTTAATTGTTTAGGTTGGCTACACTGTGCACTGTAGTCTGCTGTTTTGACAGTGTATTCTGATCTATTTATTTATTCTAACCTCAATACAGTATTGGTTCTGTCAGCTGAGAAAACAATTTATTGTGAAGTTATTATTGTGAAGTGTTAGTCTGTGTTTGTGTTTGTTTTCAACATGGGAAAGCCTAAAAAATCTGTAAAAAAACGCCGTTTCCGTCGAAATCAATACACTAATAATATAGCCAGAGTTGGCGATATTAATACTACATCTGTGTCTGAGAAAAATGAAACTAATGCTGAAAGTGTGGATGATTTTGAGGCTAGGCCTAGGCCTATAGTAGAGCAAGATTCTGCTTCTAAAAGAAAGATTGGTAATGTTTCTCTGGTTGATGAAGACTGTAATGTTGGATCAGGTAACATAATTGTAAATATGGATATTCTTTCACAAGCATTAGCTAGTTTCTGCATATGCAAAAATTGTAAACAGAATACCGTTGACATTCTTGAAAATTTGAGCTTGCGAAAGGGCCTAGCAAGTACTTTATCATTAGTATGTAAACATTGTAATGAGAGCCTTTCATTCAACACTTCTCCTAAAGTTGATAAATTCTTTGACATCAATATTAGGTGTGTATATGGGTTGAGAGCCATAGGTAAGGGAATGGTTGCGGCTCGGACGCTATTCGGCATTTTAGACTTACCAAGCCCACCACAGAAATTTGAGCGATACAATCCACTTTTACTAAAGTCCCTAAAAGAAGTAGCCACTGAGAGTATGATGTCAGCTACTAATGAAGCTGTAAATTGTAATGTTGATGAAGATGGCAACACATCAAATAACCTAAGTGTAGGCCTAGATGGGATATGGCAAAAGCGTGGCCACACATAAAGATGTGTGGAATGGTGTAGTGACTGTCTCCTGCATTGATACAGGGAAAATTTTAGATGTAGAGGTGTTTTCCAAGTACTGCCATGGCTGTGCATGTAAAATAATTGGATATGATTGTAAAAAAAATTACCAAGGGTTAAGTGGAGGCATGGAAGTGGAAGGCGCATTGAATATGTTTGCTCGTTCACAGGCTTCCAGAGGTGTACGCTATGAGTATTATTTAGGTGACGGGGACTGTAAAGGTTTTGACCAGGTTGTTGCATCTAAGCCTTATGGAGAGGAGATTCAAATAAAAAAATTAGAATGTGTAGGACACGTTCAGAAACGTATAGGGGGAAGGTTGCGCAAATTGAGAAAAGAGTACAGGAAAAAGAAACTTTCAGACGGTAAAGGTCTTGCGGGAGCAAAAGGGCGACTTACTGATGAGGCAATCAATAGCCTACAAAACTATTATGGATTAGCTATCAGGAGAAACAAAAATGACCTACAAAACATGAAAAAAGATGTGTGGGCTACATTTTTTCATAAAGCGTCCACCAATGAAAAATCGCAGCATAATTTATGTGATATATCGTGGTGCCGATACAAACAAAGTCAACGTGACGGAACACCCTATGATCACAAGAATTCTATAGATCAAGCTGTTATTGATATAATAAAACCAACTAACCAAGCTCTAGCCAACCCAGAACTTCTCAAGAAATGCCTTCACGGTAGAACTCAAAATGTGAATGAGTCCTACAATTCAGTTTTGTGGTCTAGGATACCAAAAATAAATTTTGTAGGAATCAGTACTCTCCAGTATGGCACATTTGATTCAATAATTACATATAATGAAGGTAACAGAGGTAGGATAAAAGTTATTAAGAGTTTTGGACTGCAGGCTGGGCCTAATTGCATCAACATCTTGACAGAAATTGATACCTCAAGAGTGCGGAAAGCGCAAAGATCTAGCCAAGAAGTAGTCAAGAGAAAAAGACAACAGTCAAGAATGCTCAAGAAAAGAAAAAGGGACATAGAGAAACAAGAAGAACCTGAATATGCTGCAGGATTGTTTTAAAAAGTAAATAAATACAACTTTGTTATCTAGTTTTCTCTTTTTTTCCGAAAGTAAGCAATTTTGTACAGAAAATCTGTGATTACTCATGAACCGCTTATTGAAAACACTTGAAATTTTTACCACTTGTGAAAAACAACCTTATACATAGCCCCTACCACTTTCAATAAAATTAGTAAACATTTGTTTGAATAACAAATTATTTACTACTTAAAAAATAAAGTAAAAAAGTTACCAAAGAAAAAAATCATAAAAAATTTATTTTTTAATGTACAATTTTTAAAGTGGTAGGGTCCATTGAAAAAGGTGATATTAGTATGTAGTAAAAATTTCAATTAAATAACTTTAACAGTTCTTGAAAAAACACAATATTTGTAACAGTAAATTAACATGGCGCGAATAGGGACGTCCGTCTCCCCTTAAAAGAGTATGTGAGATCATTGAAATTACCAACCATCTGCTCAGGGATAGTTTAAAAAATTCATTGAATTGATTGGATATTGTTTTGGAGTCTGTTATTACATCATCATCAAACCTGAGTGAAATATTAGTCTTGTTATTATTTCTTCCTAAATTGTTATTAATAACATTCCATGTATCCAAATTCAGGTTTTTTTTTAATTTACTATTTTATTCAACATATAATTCTGTCTAGTTTTTTTAAAACTGTTCATAAAGTTGCTTGTATTCTTTTAAAAGGATCTTAATTTTTAAGTTATTACGATTTTGAATCCAAAGAGATTCAAGAAAAACAAGTATATTTTTAATTCTATAATCTGTTTATTTATCCAATGGGATTTATTATTTTTTGCTTTTAAGGGGCAGCCTATATCAAGATGATAACTTAGAATATCTATAAAGCTGGAATATTTGTGATTGACATTATTACTCAACATAACAGTGTTTCAGCTCTCTTTCTGTAATAAAAATTTCAAATTTTCAGAGTTAAAAGATCTTTTTTTATCAGGTGGTTTTCTATTATATTGAAAAGTGTTTCTAGTTTCATTAATAGGAATAACAAACATGTACAATAATGGTCAGATATACCAGTTGTTATGACATCTGAAAAAACATTCTTTAAATATTGATGAATGTTTAAAGCAACTAAGTTGCTTATTGATAAATACATTATCCAATGTTGACTGAATATGTTGAGTTATTCTGGTTGGATGTATTATTTAATATTTAAGATTAAATTCATAAAAAAAGTGAGTAGTTTCAGCTTATTACTTGATGGTGCTAAAGTATCTATATTCAAATCACCCATCAGAACACAATTGAAGCTCAAATCAAATGAATAGACTAGCCTAGACAAGTTATTTAAAAAATGGTCTATGTTTGAATTGGGTGGCCTGTAAATACAAATAATTAGGTACCCTTCATTACATATTTTAGTTTTTATTCCCGTTGCTTCTAATAATCCTTCCAATATGGGTCCCTGGGCATGCTGACATTGATGGAAATGAGAGGGCTGATGCACTGGCTAGGAGAGGGGCAAAGTGCCCTCTTCTAAGACCGGAGCTGGCCCTTGGCATTCCTTTCCAAAAGTTTAAGAGAAGAATTGATTGGTTGACCTCTGAGGAACACGCTGATAGATGGAGGACCGAGTCCGGGCTCAGGCAATCTCGTGCACTCATCCGAGGACCAGATCGTAGTTACAGCCAAGCTTTGCTGAGCTACGACCGGGCCAAGGTGAGGGCTGTTACGGGACTGCTAACTGGACATAATCTCCTTCATAGGATTATGGGCCTAACAGAGGACTCCACATGTAGGCTCTGTGAAGAGGATGAGGAGAGCTCCATACACATCTTGTGTCATTGTGGAGTGCTCTCATCTCTTAGATACAGGACTCTGGGTGCCGCTTTCCTGGAACCAGAGGACATCAGATGGGCTACACTCGGGGAGACCCTGTCCTTCATAAGGGGGACTGGTCTCTTGTGACACTGTCGCCAGGCTCCGGGCGCAAAGGGCCACTGAGCCTAGGCGCAGTGGGCTTGGTGACAGGACCACAACCCAGTGTATCCAACTAACTAACTATGAGTGGGTCATGTGGAGAACACAGTGCTGGAGTCGCTGCCACAGTCAAACTCCCACTATTGCTGCTGATAGGTTATGCTTTATGCTGTTGATTTGGAGACATTATATTGATATGCTCTTGGTGAGTTTGATATTGAGCTACAGAAGATTTAGGACTACGCGGAGTGCGGTGTTGAAGGTGCGTAGCTCGCAGAGCACCCAATACACAGTATTACATAAGAATGTTTTCCTTAGAATCGTAGACCGCACTCCGCCAACGGGATTCAGACTGGGGGCAAGGACTGCTTCTAGAGGAGTCCACCCCGTAGTCCGCTGCGAGATAGCAAAGAGATCTTGTCGTTCTGTTCGAGTGGTTATTTGTTTGGTTTGTGTACTACTGATTTTAGTTTTATTAAAAATGTCTAAGAATTCATTCACTGCCACAGATGATGAACAATTAGTAGAGTTGGTAGCGGGTCACCGAATACTCTGGGATCCATCCGATGTTGATTTAAAAAACATATTAAAAAAATGAACTTATTTGAAAAGAAATATCTAGCATGTTGAATTAAACAGGTAGTCGTAAACGCAAAGTAAATGGCGCGTGAATGAGAGAGAATGTTTACTTCTCCCACCACAGTTCCCAAACTTGCCAACATTTCAACCTTGTTCCTCGGTGCACCGATATTGCACAACCGATATTGAATGTTAATCCCCGAAAGGGTTCCCCAGCCTCTTTGCCGCTATTGCACACTTGACCCAAGCAGGTACCTGAGTCCTCAGCGTCCATCGTATTAGCTCTGGAATTTGTCACTTATGCCTTTCGAGCATGAGTATGAGCTTGCTCAATACTTTCCATTGAAAACAAAACAAATATTTGCCTGCATACATTTAGATATAATAATAAAGTACAATGTTTGGGACTAATAGATAAAATATTTTAATTAGTCTTAATAATTATTATTGTGTATAGTTTATTTAAATGTGGTGAAATTTTGTAATGGATCAACAGATAATCCTAACTGAGTGAAGTGTGGTACAGTGATTTTATATCAGTTAATTATTTTGGTTTCAATCAAAACAAATTAAAGTTTGCTTTGCTTAGTATATTTTTGAATAATAAATAATTTTTTTAATGGGGGTAGGGAACAAATTGTGATGACCACAGTTATTCTATACCTGCATTCAGCGAAACTCCTACCGAACTACACCTATTATCATGGCCCTCATGGATGTCCATAAAGCGTTCGACACCATCTGGCACAACGGCCTCAGAGCCAAGCTCCTACAACTCAAACTGCCCCCTTCCATCATAAAGTGGATATCCAACTTCCTCGATGATAGGACTGCCCAGGTCAGAGTAAAGGACGCCCTTTCTCGACCCTTCCATCTGTTAGCAGGGGTCCCCCAGGGATTGGCTACCAGCCCACTACTCTATATCTTGTATGTGAGATCTCCCTTCACCCACTCAGGAACCCCACGGACACCACCACTGGTCTCGCACAGTTCGCGGATGACACGGCCTTCTGGTGTGCCTCCCGTTGCCCCGAAGCACTACGAAGATGACTGACCAAGATCCTAAATAACTACCTGACGTACTGTTCCAAATCAGATACCGTACTGTTCAGTCTAGCTCAAGATACCGAGCCGATAAGACGCTCCGCAGTATCGCTGCATTCTCAACTATACTCGCACGCCTATACTTGTTTACTCACGTGTTGTGCACACTATTTTAATTGTTTGTTGAGCTTCTTTTTATTTATATGTACATTGTATAACACAAATATGTCTCTCTGTAGTGTTTGTAACAAATCCTGTGTCAGTGGTAAAAGTGAAATTATCAAGTGTAGTGGTTCATGCGGTGGATTATTTCACGTCGCGTGCATTGATGATTTAGCGACAAAAAAAACCCGGTCTAGCCGCGAGTGGAAGTGTAAAAGCTGCCGACTTTCATCCTTTTCACAAAGTAGTGACAGTTCTACCAACGAAGAATCGACTAAGGACTTCTTGTATACTTTTATGCAAGAATTTAAAAATGAGGTGTTTGGAGAGCTAAAACCTTTCAGAGCAGAACTATCCGAGCTTTCTGCAGCTGTGAAATTTATCTATGACAAATTAGATACATCGAACAGTCTTATGGAAGATATCAAGAGTGAACTTGCAGCAGTGAAGAAGGAAAATATGGAGCTCCGCATCAAGAATGATAGGATGACTGGTGAACTTGGTGATCTGAGGGAAAGACTGCGCTCTCTCGAACAGTACACGCGAAAAAACAATGTGGAAATCAGCGGGATACCTGTGACATCCCAGGAGAACGTTGCTGCCATCATCAAGGACATGGGACGAGTTCTTGGGGTGGAATTTCAAGAGGACCAGGTCACCGCCGCCCACAGGATTCCTTCCTTCAAACAAGATCGCAGCCCATCTATTGTGGTCCAGTTTGTAAGCAGGTCGACCAGGGATGCCATGCTTATTTTGCCAACATTAGATTTTTCTCTTATCTATGTTATTGTGTGTATATATCTTGTAGTATATTTTTCGTTATATGTCTAATAATGTAAATTTAAATGATTTCTTTTGTCCTGTAACATATAAAGCCGATTTTAGCCTTATTTACACCAACATAAGAAGTCTAAGAAGTAATTCTAATAGTTTCATTCTAGAATTTAATAATATTAAAGAAATTCCTCAAATTGTAGTTTTAAGTGAAATATGGATAGGATCTAATGAAGTAAACTTATATAACTTACCGGGTTTCAAATCTTTCTCAAAGTGCAATGACCTATACAGAGCAGGTGGTATTATTTGTTTTGTTGACTGCTCACTCGAAGTTAGCCAATTAACACTTAATATGTTCACAGCTGATGCATTACTTCTCGATGTAAAAATAAACAGTACCTACTTTAAATTACTATGTTTGTATCGTTTTCAATTTTATCCAGTAAATCAATTTTTGGATGAATTAACTCTTTTACTTGATAATTTGCCAAATAACATTATTTTGATTGGAGATGTAAATATAAATTTATTAGTAAATAGCATAGATAGTCAAAGATATCAAAGTCTTCTGGTTAACAATGGATTTGTTTTCCTTATAAATTCTCCTACTAGAATAACCAGTAAATCAGAATCGTGCATTGACCATATTTTCGTAAGACATAGACACATAAATAATTTTAAATCTGATATTTTTGACCTTGGATTGACTGATCACTGTTTATTGGGACTTAAGTATGTAAGTTTAATTAAAACTGTCACTAATTGCCTGTCTAATAACCTAAACGATGTAGTTAATCCTTGCTTAAAGAAAACAACTATAAATTTTGATTCAGTGAAATACAAATTAAGTATTGTTGATTGGAGCGTAATATATTCAAACGACGATGTAAATAGTTGTTATAATATGTTTATTGACATTCTTAGTAATACTGTTGCTGAGAGTAGTAAGGTTATTGATTATAATGATAAGTTAATTAAAGCTAAGTTAAGGAGTCCATGGATAACCTTAAATCTATTACATAAAGTAAATAAAAGAAAGAAACTTTATAAAATCTATAAAAGAAGGCCGTATGATAGAAATTTTTTATGCTACTACAGCAAATTTTGTAAAGACTTAAAACTTGAAATAGACACTATTAAATACGAACATTTTAGAAAACGAATTGAGAACTGTAATGGTGATTCTTCCATGCAATAGAGAGTAATAAATGAGGTAACTGGTTCTGTAAACAATAAGAGCGTCCAAAAGGTCGAGTTAGATAACGGAGAGATAGTGACAGACCCTCGTGCGGTGGCAGAAACAATTAATAATTATCTCATCACTATGCAGAGATCTCAAACTGTCGGCCTTGTCTATCAACCGACCGTCACTTACCCACATTCTTTCTATGTTATTCCCATCAGTGTACCTGAACTCATACAAACTGTAAATAATTTAAAAAATAAAAAATCGACAGGTTTTGATAAAATTAGTGTTTGTTTATTAAAAAATATTATTGAAACAATAGCTCCAGTTTTAGTATACATAATAAACTTAAGTTTTAATAGGGGCATTTTTCCGTCAAAATTAAAAATCAGTACTATCACCCCTATTCATAAAAAGATCACTCTATTAAGCTGGATAATCTAAGACCGATTAGTCTTTTATCAATTTTTTCTAAGATTTTTGAAAACTAATGCTGAAAAGAGTTTTAATTTACTTAAATAAATTTAGTTTTTTTAGTAACAGGCAATATGGTTTCACAAAGGGAAAATCTACCGAGGATGCTTTGATCTCAGCAACAGAGCAGATTTATAATAATTTTAACTCAAATAGTAAAACAGTAGGTGTATTTATAGATTTTAAAAAAGCCTTCGATTTAGTCAATCATGAAATTCTTTTAGTCAAATTAGAAGCGACAGGATTCCGGGGCGTTGCTTTGGACTGGTTTAAAAGTTTTTTGACCAGCAGAAAACAACATGTAAAAATAAACAATTGTTACAGTTCTCAACAAGAAATTGTAATTGGCGTCCCTCAAGGATCAGTGCTTTCAGCAACTCTATTCTTAATTTTTATTAATGATTTGCTAACTATTCGTTGGAAAGGAAGTATATCTGCTTTTGCCGATGACGTTGCTCTGTTTTACAAAGATGAGCATTTTAGAGTTGTTGAGAATCATATAAATAATGATATAAAATTACTAAGAGATTGGTGCACATTAAATAAAATGCATGTTAATATTAATAAAACAAAATTAATATATTTTGAGCCAATTGGTGGTGACTTACCCTTTCAGATAAAATTCCATTCCTCTGACTGTAATTTATTTCTATGTAACTGTGAAACAATTCAGAGCGTAAAAAGTATTAAGTATCTTGGACTCATTTTTGATAGTAAACTCAGATGGGAAGATCACATATTGTTTCTACACAATAGAATAAAATCATCCATTCGAACATTCTACTTTTTGAGAAATTTTTGTGAAACGGCATTGTTAAGATCTCTTTATTTTGCGTTAATTAATTCACGCCTACAGTATGGTATTGTATGTTTTGGTGGCACCTTTAAAACATTAATAGAAAAATTAAGAATATGTCAAAATTATTTTTTACGTATCATTTTAAAAAAACGGAAAAGAGAGAGCTCCTTTCCACTGTATCAATCCTTAAAAATACTGCCTTTCCAACATCTTTCTGTTTTCAAAGTTTTAAGTCTGTTTTATAAATGAAGTGGCAATACTGAAAATAATTTCATATATAATCATAACACAAGGAGCTTTTCTGCAGGCAATGTTAGAAGACTGAAAGTAAACAAATCAATTTTTAGACATTCTTATAACTACCTTGCACCAAAATATTTTAATCAGCTCCCTTATAATATAAGACAAGTAAATAGTTTTAATAAATTTTGTAATTTTTTAAAGATTTGGCTGTTGACTCAAAGTAATATAGAATATATGAATCAGGTACTAAGTTAATATTTCCCACGTTATTATTTTATTGTAAACTGTAATTTTTCTAGCTTTTCGCAAGTATTCATATTATTTTTCTAAATATGATTTTACTCGTTTATATTTTCTAATAAGTAAAAAACAAACATTGCAGAGAGCGTCTTTTTGTTCTTTTACATGACTATGCTAGACTCTAAATAAAAATGTATTTTTAGTTGTTTTCCTTTATAAACTGGCCACACTACTGGTTAAGTGGTCAGTCAATTTCCGAGTTTGGTATCTGTCTTTATTATTGTATAGTGCTGTTGGAAATAAATCATTTATTCATTTATTCATTTTATTCATTCATTTATTCATTTAAATGGCGCATCAGAATTAACACTTCTAAAACCCAGCTCTGCTATTTTAACTACAATGGCAGAAAGTTCCAACATAACCAGGAAACCCCAATCACCCTCCAAGGCAACAGACTTACACTAACTAAAACCTGCAAATACCTGGGAGTCACCCTAGACTCCAAAGTTATCCTTCGTATCCCACTTCAAACAATCCAAGAAGACCGTCATATCCCGTTTCAACGCCCTTCGCTTCCTCAACAACCGACACCAGGGGTGCTCTGCCAGGACAGGACCCTTTCCTCTCTCTACACTGCCGTAATCCGCCCCGTACTCACGTTTGCCCGTCCAGTGCTCACCACCATCCCTCACAATCACCTCTCCAACTTCGAGAAAACCGAGCGACACGCCATGCGCTTAGCATATCACCTGAACCGAGATCACAGCTCCCGAGACCTCTACACCATGTTCCATATCCCCACCCTGCGTAAGTTCCTCAACCACTGAATCAGACCTACCTCGCCAAATCCGCAGACTCCCCCATACTGGCAAAGTACTTCACAGAACCATACACCACCAGCCAATACTTCACCATCCATCACCTGATCCACGGTTTTTAACCTGCTACTTCAAGTCCAGCAACCACTAGCCACCCTTCACACAACCTACTACTGACGTCCAACTAACGATATCCCCCCACACCTAAGCCTCAATCATAGTCACTTCTCATCCCCGTTTCACCCTCAGTTAGCTCTACAACAATTTTAATTTCCCATGTTTTTTCCTCTGTTTGTTTGTTTCAGGGGCCATGATTCCTTGGGGCCTTCTTTCCGGAGACCCGAGCTGCCTGCTAGCCTCGTACGGTCACGATTGGTATCGGTCCTGTTATCCTCCATCTACCTATCCTAGGCTGAAGAGACCCTAGTGCCTAAAACAGCCGTAGCTCCCAGCTACACCTTTACGATCCTGCTCTGCTTATTCTATATATTTTGTATCTTAGGTGACTCTTGAAATGTGGTAATAAGTATACAGCCCTTGCAATACAAAGAAATTAAAATGTATTTTATGAAAAACTAATAACACTACAGTACCTTAGCTTACTAGTCGTCCCAAAAACTTGCCACATACATTGTTTTTAGAATTGTTTTTACAATTCTACTAATTGACACACAATCTGATCCTTATTTCATTAATAAAGCAATTTAATAATATAAATATAGTGTATCTTATTTTAAATATATAGCTGAACTTCCTACGGATAATTAGTTTATTGGTATTGATTATAAAATATTTCATGTACCTAAGAATCAAAGTAATATATATTTTTTGTGCGGAATGAATATAAAACATATTATAATGACTAACTAATTTATAACTAGTATAAACATATTTATAGTAAAATATATTTCTTATTTAATCGCGTAACATCTGCAATAGCATTGCATTATTCAGCAATGTGCGGGCCTGATAGTAGGGAAGCGCTGTAAACACGATACATTTTTGATAGATTTCACTTGTTTTGATTTAAACAATTTTTTTCATTAAACTGATTTTTTTAACATAGAAAATGAGGCGATATACATTAGGTCTCTAGAAAATCAATCTATTGTTGTCACTTTATATGCAATTTGTAGCATACTAAAATTATTCCACTGTCACGTAGAATAGCTATATGGAACATGCCAATATATAGTTGAAGTCTACAATCACAACAATAATGCGGTCTAACAAGGAGAGCTCACTGCATTCAAATAGTTATATATTTTTAAAATGCCTAAAATCCATGCAAGCAGACACATATGTGTGGCTAAATACTAACAAAGTTCCTGAAATCCGAACCAGAACTTGTAAGAGAAGAGACTTTCTTAAAAGAAGATTGGGCAGTTAAACAAATAAATCAGTTGTATGTCAATGTAATTTAACAACCACTAAATTTTTAGTTTGCAAGAACTCTCTGAGTTCAGCGCCAATAAATGCCTGTTGACAAATTAGTTGTTACTCGTTTTTATCTTTGCTTAACCACCTCTAAGAGTTCTCGGAAGGTTAGGTGCGCAATAGTGGTGACTCCGAGAGGCGGCCTTTCAACCAAGTGCACAATATCTGTGACTACCTGAATTTTAATGCGCAATAGCGATGCACCCTTGTTTCTAAGTACAAAATAAAACATATTCGACAAAATAATACTTTCAGATTGTTAACCAGAACAACATACTCAGTGAGTGCTTCAGTCACGCCATCAACAACATACAGCCCTTTATCAAACCATAGTTACAGTAGTGATCTTATCTCAGTTACTTTCTTTCTTTACTTATACTCGCTAAATCCAGTGTTTTATAATTCATCGTTATTAATTCTTTTATTATTAAGGTGCTATTCAGTTTTAATTCTTTTTAAATACAATCATTGTTTAAATAAAGGGGAACTTCCGTACTCCGCAAAGTCCAGGAAAACACTAGTCCTTTTTTGTCTGCGGTGCCGTTTAAATTCATTGAACGCCGCACTCCGTTGCGGAGTACAACCCGCAGCTAGGAAAATGCACCTTAAATTAAATTTCAAACAATATAAAATATTATTATTCTTTGATTTTTAATTAAAACATTATACTTAGATCAGGAAGATATTTTAATCTACCTAGTGTAAAAGATCTAGCACGCCTCTGATATTCAAAATTTAGTGTAACCGTTTTAACACTAAAGTGAGAAGTAACTTATTACAGATATATGATAATTTATGTATATAGGGTAAGGCAGGCCACCTGTGCAGTACGTATAGTGGGTAAATGGTTTGGTTTAGAGCACCATGTGCTTTCCCAATAAACAGCACATGGTGAGTCCATTAAAAATATTTTTATCAAAATCTATGTACAGAGTCCTCCAAAACTAAGAGCCGTGGATCCCAATCTCAAAATTTTTAAATGTAAACATAAGACAAGTTATACACAATTTTAAAGGTCTTGTTGAAAGAAACTCATTGGCGTAAACAAAATAAATTTATCTTAAGTTGATTCAAAATGGCGGATGTTTTTGTGGAAATTTTGTACATTACTGAATACCCTATAATTTTCTTAATATTTGAGTAATGTTTATATAAACTTCAAATTCTTACCAAAAAAAAAATCAGTTTCACTCTGATATGCCACATGACTATATTTATGCAAATTTTCATGTTGGTCCCCAATCCCAATTTTGAAAAAATCAAAATTCCTATTATCCAAAAGTTATAAATAGCAACATGCATCATGTTGTATGTTATTTTAAAAGTTAAGAAGAACTAAGTTTGTGTTTACCCTTTTTTGAACCTCCGGTGTTTTTCGCGAATTAAGCGGCAAATGTGTTTTAACGTAATTTGCCTACTGTTTCACCTTACATTGGACACTCACCTTCAAAACAGAATGATCTGAGATAAATTCTCAAATATTTAGACATGAATGTATTAACATGTTTGATACCACCATGCAAAACAGTTTATGTCTGTAACCCACCACCGCTAATTTGCGGCATATTTGGGTCTATCCACAGACTGTCGCAGCACATTTGTGGCGCTTGGGGTCATCGCCATAGACTGCGGCTGCAAAATTGTGGCGTTGTACCAATGATACTAAAAAGCATATTGCTATTCGATGGTATATTGTAGATGCCTGATTTATTTATTGTGGGCTATGGGAAATCTTGCCGCATCTTGA
>JAQJVL010003612.1:0-57900 GCA_035578905.1 Stictocephala bisonia | reverse complement strand
AAAAAAAACATTTCTTAAATTCAGTCCAACCATCAACAAGATCTAATTGAATAAATTAAGTAACTAATGTGTAAGTATAAAGGTTTTTACTATATTTATAATCCATAATTACCTTTATAATGCTGCGTCACTACTGATAACCTTGTGGCTGGGGTCAATACTAATCATGATGATTCACTGCTTTTTCTATTTATAGTCGTCATTAGTGACGTAAATCAATGATTCATCAGTTCAAAGGTTGTAATGATGTAATCTTTACTTTTTAACATGGGTGAAAAAATAAACTAAGTCGCAAATTATAATCTAATTATTATTTATTATAATTTTTATCATTAGATGTTGACTTATATACACTGCAAGCTGATTTTTCAGTTTTAATATTAAGAAGTTTCAATTTTTCATTAACACGAAACATATCAATAAGCCATCTAGTATCAGGTCTTCGATCCTCTTCGGGTAAATTATAAATTTTTACAGTATCAGAAAATTGAACTTTCTTAATTGTTTCAAAAGTTGCAGTCTGTATTCCAGGTTAACGAATAATGATTTATCACTATAGTATTTCATATACGTATCCTTCCATGAAATAAATGGTAGAAATGCTTCTTTATTAACATTTTCCTTTTTACAATATAAAAACCAAAAATATTCGCACTCAATACAACTGACGGTCTCCAAAGGAAGATTAAATAACAACTCTATTTTAAGATTGAATGGAAGCTTCATCTTTAGCCTTACTGTTGAATTTAGAATTGAATCGATGAGATCAGAAACAGCATAAGTCATTGTTTTTAAATTGTACAGGAAGAACAAAAAACCGTTTGTTTAAAATATTACCAGCAAAAATATTATGTTATATAGTTTTTTACCAGGTTTTACTTCAACCTACCTTAATATGAAATAATAAATAGAATAAAAATATGTTTAAACACATTTTTTTACATATATATATTTTTGACTTATGTTGTTTCTGCACTAAATGGTAGGTAAGTTACGAATAAAGACAAACAAATTCGTTATAGCATTATACAACTTTATTTAACTACAAATTTTTGTTGTTTATAACATTAATACATCATTTTTTATAATTTAATGTTACTATTCCACTTCTTCATTGCCGTCTTCAGTCAATGGCCAGCTATATATGCTGTCGTAAAAATGTTGGTGCTCAGGGATTATATACGGGAACATTTTCTTTATGTCTTCCACCTTTTTTCTGTTCAGTGGAACTTTGTTTTCTTGATAGGCTACACAAGTTGGGAGGCTAACAACACTGTTAGAGGATTTATTTTTTCGCACGTCATAAGTATGTGATTCCAAACCATCAATGAATTGCTTAGTGATAATGATACCATTTGTTTTGAATGTGAAAGACATGCATTCAGATGGAGCCAAGCTTCGTTTCCTTTCTTTAGGAATACTTTTACCATACGACTCGTTAGACAAACAGCTCCGTTTATAAAAAGAAGGCCACCATTTTTTGAACTCCAAAATATCTTCAGTTTTTAGGTTTTCCACTTCAAAATTTGAGCTAGCATTTCCTATAATGCTGGAGTATTCTTGAGGGACGTATATTCTATCACATTTTTTTAGCTTTCTTTTTGCAACCCCAAAATTTCTATCATTAGGAAGGTAGGAGTGTCCTCTCACCGGGAAAAAATGTGAAACTTCTTTAAAACGTCCAGTGTTTACCAAGGCCAAGGAAAAACGCAAAATAGTATGGTTTTTGTTTTGCCCAGGGCAACCATCAGAGAATAGGTAAAGGGTATCTACTGACTTAGGAATTGAAGAGGTTATGTATTTATGTAACATGGAGCACACCTTATTGACATCTTTTTTACCCTCACCCTCATGGTACATGTAAAATTTTGACTTTTGTGTTTTCATGTTGTGAATTCCAAAACAGTTAACCCATAACTGTCTAAGATAAAAAATGTCTTGAACAGGCAAATGTGGAAGAGGGAGATTTTGCATGTAGTCAAAGGTGATACCAACAATATTTTCATTTGTTTTACATAACTCCTGAACCTCTTTTATTTTGGCATAAAACTTTTTGGCTCTACGTGAATGAACTATTTTTTCCGCAATTGCGGCTCTTTTAGCTGGTTCTGAAAGGCTTGGACTTTTTATTTTTACGCCAAGCTCTTCACATCTAATACACGTGTCAACCTGGGGGCGTCCAAAACGAAAGCTGAAATTATCTTTAAAATATTTGAGAAAAAACTCATACTTTACAGGCAGTGCTGGGTGTTTTTCCATGTAAAGCTCATGCATGGTTTTTACATTTAGCCTACTGTCCAAGTATTTAATTTGTTTTCCTCCATAATGTGTATTTTTTACAGGAAAAGAGAGTATATGATCATGGATTGCCTTACAGATCTCAGGTTTTATAACATTAGCTTTCTCATTCATTCCCCTTTTATCTTTAGGAACACATCCTTGAAACAGTAGGTCACACAGTCTACGAACTCGACCTACAGAAATGCCATGCAGTGAAATGTAGGCTTGTTTACAGACATTTATTTTACTACCTTGTTTCATAACAAAATACTTAAAACTGCATTGCCTTGATTTTGGGTAATCTAATCGAGGTCTGTGAGCTTTCTTGTCATGTTTCTCTATCAAACTTTGTAAGAGTATATCTTGTTCGTCTTTGGAGTTCAAAGAATTAAATTGGCTAAGAATATTTACCTGGTCATCTTCATCGAACAAAGAAAAACATTCCAATCTGCATTTGCATCTTTCACCAGTAACCCTTTTCTGAACTAAATCACCTTTCCAGTTTGTATGTTCAATACCTTTAACTTTTGATGAGCGAATAATGTTCCGTTTATGTTTGTCAAGATTTCGTTTTCTTTTCTTCGACACAGGCTCATCACTATCACCTCCACTCATGCTGATAATTATTGAACCCAACAAAACTAATTCACAAAGAAAAACACTGCAATAACAGAAAATAAACTATATAAACTTATTTAATCAGAGTGAAATAGGTTAGAATATAGTAAACAACGATGCACTTACCCTGACAACTGTTGTAAACTACTGCGTCAGGTGACGGTGACGCTAGCGCTAGTTTCTGGTAGTGGGAGCAGAAACTACACAAGTCACTGACTCATGCAGTATCTGCGCTCAACCAATGTTTTTCAGCGTCAGTTTTCTACAAAGCAGTATGTGACTTGTGCCGTTTCTGCACTCAGTATGTGTATTTACTAACTGAGAATACATTTATTCAAAAAAACAGATTTTGTAGAAAAATTGACTTATGCTGTTTCTGATCTCATCGATTCAATTAAACTCGTTATTTATCGCTGGCAGGCACCTTATCAATTGCAACCATTGGTCCGAATCCAATTTTATTACTTCACGTTCACTTTGTACCATAACATATGTCTTATCAGAATTGTTTCTGACTAAAGCACGTAATTTATTTCCTATTATTATAAATAAAGTTTCGTATTGAAGATTTCCATCATCATCATGTGAATAGATCTTGTGAGTTTCCATGTTGTCGTGACGGTGTCTAAGATAAGACTGAGTTCACTTTTATACTGAATTATTGTCTGTTACAATTAAGTAGAATATTGATACTTAAATCGTTTCCAAAATTCATCATCAATTGCGTTAAATCCTTTTTTGAATTCTGTCAAATCATCATAATTAAAATGAACAAAACTATCAGGTTTATTATCACTATTCTTTTTTACAATAAAAATATTTGTATTTGTTTGCCAATTACTGAGTATTACTTTTAAATTATTAGTTAATATCAAAGTCTTACTATAAGCATACTCCATACCTGCTGAACACCTTAACGGTCAAATTCAATTAGAGAACTGATCCATTATACACAATCCAATAACTATTTATACTTCTATCGTCTGACAACTGTAGCATATCTTTAAGTATCTCCCGCCAAACGTCTTGACCAATATTCTAATAAATCAGACGTTCTGTTTCTTGTTCTTGGCAATGTTGTTGATGATACATTTGGATCTTGCACATGTTCACCTCCATGTCCGACATGAGTTTCATTCCTATACCATGTAGTGTCACCCGTTGTCCACGTACTAGAAGAAATAAATTTGCTTTGTTCAGGTTTTCTTCCCTCTCTAAATATTCTCTCATAATATGTTTGATAAGCTGTTATTGTTGGATCGGTTATCGGAAGTCGGCTGTTGTTTTGATCTTGATTTGATTGACCCTGAGCAGGCGCACGGTGTGCCATGGTGTAAGTATAACGAACGACTAACAACTCGGTCTGAGCAAAGCTATAACAGAAAAATCATATACGTATTTACTATAGTATAATGCAACGTCTAACACTAGGGTCAAGTGATGTCCTTGCTCAGAATCTTTGAACTTGTGATTCTTCAACTCCTTTAAGCTCGGCCATTAGTCTGTTCAAGAGTTCTTCCCCACACTCTTTAGGACCGATGCTTTCAAACAATTTAATAAATAAGTATTCGTAATTTCTAACTTTGTTGCAAACGCTACAATCAGAACCACAAGCAGCTGTCTCTGTACGGTCTCTCTTAAATTTTATATTTTCTACATCCTCGACCAGTTCAGCCATTCTTTGAAGTTTTTCTTCAGCTTCTGGACTCCAGCTAGGTTTTGCAAATCTCAGCTCAAACATGACCACCAGCAAGTTTGCACACATTGTATCTGTGGGTGATAGTGTCTGAACAATACCTTTATATAACCCTGTATTGAAAAAGTGGTGGGGGATAGTAATAGAATACTATATTAAATACAAATTATTGCGCCAATGGTAGAGTTCAGAGATCTTGCCAAGTTCTGTTCTCCTAATACTTAACGACCAGTTTTAACGTATGTATTAACGCGTTTGTATTTAATATAGTATAATTTAATAATCGTATATGTATTTACTATAGTATAATGTAATAAATCGTGTGAGTTGGCAGCACTGACATATATTTTTTGACAATTAATCGTGAGAGTTGGTAACACTGCGAAAAAACAATTCGTACATTTTATATTGTATAAAGAGAAACTGATTTTTTTTCGGATTGAATGGTCACTAATACTATATTAAATACGAATTAAAAATACATTTCATATAGTATAACGTGGCTCGAGCGAAGCGAACGAAGCCACACATTTTCTTCTGCCGCTACTTACGTTACCCTCTCGGGTGTGTCACTGTGCTGCAGTGGTATCGTCTCCGTCTCACAAACTGAAGGTTCTCAGATCGATCCCAGCACCGGCCATCGACACTTTTTGACAGCATTAAATAAATAAAATTAATTTAATAAATACGGCGTGACGTCAGAAGAAAGAGCGTGAAAACGGCGTGACGTCACACCAAAACAACACTGACCTAGGACAACGTCGCGGGGGGTCCACGTGGTCGTAGTAAACTTGACCTTCAAGGTCACCACGTGGTGATAACAGTAGTAAACAATAGTAAACTTGACCTCAAGGTCAACACGTGGTGATAAATTTGTAAACAATAACAGTACAAAGGTCAAGGTTGTGCCAGAACCGGCATGGGGGGTTTGTGCCAGAACCGGCATACTACACTACTCTCCGATTATGACTTCTTTGCCTTCCTTTCTTTTGATAATCTTGACCATTTGCCTTAGATATCCATTTATACCCTCTGATGATCAACAATAAAGACTTACCAGATTCAATTCACGTCCTTCACTCTCTAGTCTAACACTCACACATGATCCATCTGTTTCGGGTCCTATCAACATGGCATCGTACATGTAATTCAGGACTACTACAGTAATTGCAACGTATTCATCTCCACTCCTACCATCCCAAACCACCTCCATGTTTTTCAAAGACGACTCACAAGCTACCTCTTTTTAACGGACAGACACTCGCTTTGCCCTACGATGATGCTGCAGCCGGCAGAAACAGGCAGAATCATTCAGCCAGCGAAGCCGGGACAGCTTGATCAGCGGTCACTGATCAAGTCAGTCAGGGTCATGACAAGACCCTGAGACGTAAGCCTCACATCAATAATCTATGGTTTACTGTACAAAAACGTCCAAGTCCCTAAAAGTTGGATTAAGGAGGGGAGGGAAAGGAAATTAAATGGGTGGGGGGTTGGGTGGGAATGGAAGAGATTCTGGCATGGAAGAGAAGTAATACCAGACCCAGCTCGGTGACCCTGTGGATGCCAACAGACGTACTTAAAAAAGTAAACTCCCTGGGGGTTGAGAGAGAGAGGGGGGAGGGAGGGGGGGAGGGAAGGGGAGGGAGGGAGAGAGAGAGATTTACAAGCCCGAAGCCCACCCTTCGTATCACCACCCCTCGTTCAATTCTTTGACTTATTTACTAGGCTACTTTCGTGAACCTCTTCTTTGCTTCTTTCTTCTTGGCTTCGGCTTTAATCGTCTTATAAGTACAATCAGTACCTCCAATATAAATCACGTGTCCCCTCACCTTAGCGCCCTTTACGCTAGTTATTATTGGTATTTAATTTCATCTCTCAATTTCTATTTCTTACTTATTGGTTTTAATTTTTTTCTGCATTCTACATCTCTCTCGTTTTCTTCCTAATCTTCTGGCTGTGTCCTTGGACGCTTTTCTTGTTTCAGCGTCAAATCCAAGGTTTTTCTTCCTCCATCATAGGTTCTTCCTCGCCAATAGTTCCTTGAAGTCCCTCTGTTTCTCTTCATATGCTTCACACTCCATCAGCACGTGAGTTGTTGTTTCCAGTTCTCCACATTCACAAGTGTCCCCTTCTCCCAGGTTGAATCTCTTCAGGATGGCTTTGGAGTTTTCACGTCCTGTCATGACCTGCGTCAAGTAGTAGTCCATTTCCCAGTCCTCTTCGAGTCTCATTCTCACATATGGCATGTAGTTGAAGATCTATCCTCTTTTCTCACTTGCTACCCATCTTCGCTGCCATTCGTCTAGTGTATCTTGCCTTCTGGCTGCTTTTCTTCCTTCCCTGTCTCTTCCGGCTCCGAGCATGCGTGCGTGCTTGTGTTTGTGTGCGTGTATGCGTGACAAATTGTGTGAACAATGTTGAATGCATATATGTCCAACATTTCATGATTTTAAATTTTAATTTATATGTCCCTGTTTATATTTGAATATCATGTTTTTAAATTATTTATTATTAGCCTTAATAAATTATCCTTCAATATTTAAATGTCCTTTTCAAATTTTGTAACAGGATCAAAACACAACTCAATATAAAAGAAAACTGAGTCCTTCTCCTCCTTTTACCATGAGCAAAAAGTAGCAAAACTGGTGTTTTACCGTGTAACTATGATATAAACACTGATCCCGTCAACGCCTCCCCCACCCAATAAGGTGGGTCTTAAACCACTAAGCCACAGGTCAGTTCCCTTATACAAGAAAAAATTACCAGCCATAGTTTTATTCAAACTCATGATCATTGTTGTTGCACCTGGCTACAGTACAACGCCTTAGACCACTCGTCCGTTTTTGTCGAACGGATGAGAAATAGTGTGCGAACAGTGTTTAAAACTATAGAAAATTATATAAATCTAATATTTTCATTGTTACAGGAGTAATACCTATTGATTTGTATGGGGGAGCCATTTTTATAAGCATGGATTTTGGATATGATCTTTGGGACCAGATGGCAGATGATCACTGGATAGCTACATTATTTGCATCCAGTAGTTCATGGATCAATCGTAGTTTAGGAGATCTAAATAAACAATGAAATAATTAATAATTTTATAGAAGTATTGCTCACACAATATTTGCCCTCTCTAACTATGAACACATACATCTTCAGAGAAGAAGTTATTGTTAGTAAATAACCAATGATAATGTAATAAAGTTCGTTCTCTGAGCTACCTGTGTTTGTGTACTTATATTAATAACAAACATATTTATTGCATAAAACATTTAAATTGAAGTGTATTGCAAATGTCAAGTTGAAAAATATTGTTAGCTCTAGGACATTCATGCTTAGAATGGCCTCATTAATAAATACAAATGTTTTTCATTCACATGCTGATCTCACATACAACTATATAAACCATTCCGTTGCCGATGTTAGTAAACAAATAATTATAACTAGAATCTATATTTTCATTTGACTACCACGTCAAGGTGCTATCGACATTATATACAAGATAACCAGATGTTTCGTCCGTGTTGTGATGTGGTATCGTTGAGACTGAGATCGGCGAATGACCTTCCTGCTATTTGAAATATTATGGGGTGGGGGCTGGTTATTGGTCATCTTGACCCCACCCCACCACTTGTATAATAGCTGTCATTCGCTGATATCAGTCTCAACGATACCACAGCATGGGCGAAACGTCTGGTAATCTTGAAAATAATATAGATAGGACTTTGACGTGGTTTTCATAGGAAAATATAGATTCTAATTATGACACCAGCCACTGTTTTGATTTAAATCTAATTATTAGTCCCCCAGTGATGTGACTAAAAACTGCAGTGTAAAAGGCCTCAGAAATCAAAATCCTCTTAAACCATGTCTTTGATGTCTTTGGCATATCGAGGCTTTTATTTTCAGATGGTAAATTGTTGATCAATTGGACACCAACCTGTGAGGGAAGGTGTTGATAGACTATTCTATGTTGTCCAGTACGGTAGTTTTCCCTGTCTCTAGTGGCATGATTGTGTATGTCAGTCCCACGTGTAAGTTAGTGGTTTAGTTTCAAATTTTCGAAAGTGAGAATGCTATATGTATTTAACAAATTATAAGGAAAGTTGTATTTATATGATATCTTAAAATGCCTACAATAGCTAAGAACATAATATTGAATGTACCTGAGCTCACGAAATAACACTTAGCCTTTAGGAATTTTTTTATTATGAAAAATTATAGCTTTGCTTAAAAATTTGTTTCAATTTGCTATCACCTATTCACCTGGTATTAATTAACGATGTTCGAGCAGGTATTGCAAAAGAATTGCTTGGACAAGTAAGACGTTACTATCCCACAGGATATTTAGAACTTAAAGAAATCAATTACTTATACCAAGAAACTCAAAAAGTGGTAATGATATAGTTATTGCACTTGAACCTATATTTTAAAAATATTCCATGAAAAACTTTCATACAGATCAAGGTACACAATGGTTTAAATAAGTATAATATCAATCATTATTTTAGTTTCTGTAATAAGAAAGCTTCAATTGTTGAAAGATTCAATTGATTTTTCAAAAGTAATACGTGGAGACACTTTAGTCAGCAGGGCAATTTCAAGTGGCTAGATTTACTGGGAAAATTATTGAAAACCTATAATAATACCATTCATCGAACTATTGGTATTATGCCTATTCAGGTTAATATTGAAAATTAAGAAGAAATATTAGTACAAATAGTTAACAATTGAAAGAAATACATAAGTAATTCCAAGTTTGATATTGGTGATCAAAATATTAGATTAACTAAACAATCCAATAAAGGTTATTGGCCTAGATGGAGTAATGAGATTTACACAGTATGGAAAATACAACAAACTAGACCAGTTACGTACGTACTAAAAGACAACAAAGGTGATGTAATATAAGTTGGGTTTTATCAATAAGAGTTAAGTAAAACACGTTTGGTGATACTTACATGATTGAAAATTTATAAAGAGAAAAGGCGATAGATTATTAGTGCGTAGGCCAGGTTTTAACAATTCGCATGATTCCTGGATTGATAAAAAGGATTTACAATAGTAAGTTAGTGGTTTAGTTTCAAATTTTCCAAAGTGAGAATGCTATATGTATTTAACAAATTATAAGGAAAGTTGTATTTATATGATATCTTAAAATGCCTACAATAGCTAAGAACATAATATTGAATGTACCTGAGCTCACGAAATAACACTTAGCCTTTAGGAATTTTTTTATTATGAAAAATTATAGCTTTGCTTAAAAATTTGTTTCAATTTGCTATCACCTATTCACCTGGTATTAATTAAAGATGTTCGAGCAGGTATTGCAAAAGAATTGCTTGGACAAGTAAGACGTTACTATCCCACACGATATTTAGAACTTAAAGAAATCAATTACTTATACCAAGAAACTCAAAAAGTGGTAATGATATAGTTATTGCACTTGAACCTATATTTTAAAAATATTCCATGAAAAACTTTCATACAGATCAAGGTACACAATGGTTTAAATAAGTATAATTGTGTACCTTGAAACACCTAAAAATTGTACCTTGAAAAATTGTGTACCTAAAACACTGCCAAACGTCAATTTAGACATATTATTTTTTGAGAAGAAAGAGAAGAGTATGAAAAGACTTAGGACTTTATTACCAAACACGATCAGATGTTTATTAGTTGGTCCATCCAACTGCGAGAAAACTAATTTAAACTTATTATTCTAACCTAAGGGTTTGTTTTTTAACAACGTATACATTTTTTCAAAATCACTATATTAAAAGAAAAATACATTCTTCGAGGGTGTACTGTCAAATCTAGATGGAATAGATTATCACCCTTATTCATACAATGATAAAGTACCTCATCCAAGTGAGATTGAGGTGAATTCTGCAATAGTATTTGATGATATTGCTTGTGGCAAACAGAATAATATTTAAAAATATTTTTCGACTGGTCGCCATAACAATATTGATACTTTTTACGTGTGCCAAATGTATAGTTGTATACCCAAACAGTTAGTTAGAGACAATGCGAATCTTCTAGTTATATTTAAACAGGATGATTGCAATTTAAATCATATTTATCAAGACCATGTCAGTCCTGATATGAGTTTTACTCAGTTCAAGCACATGTGTTCAAAGGGTTAGGATATCACAAAAAATGGGTTTTTTGTAATAGAAAAGGATAGTGAGGTCGGTATCGTAGAGGATTTGATATTTGTATAAGATTGTAAAAGGTAATGGTGGGAGGTACTTCGACTTATCATCTTTTCTCCTATCAATCATTTGTATTAAACTCACCATCCGAGTTAGACATCATGTCCTCCTCTTCCACAATTTCTATTGGTGATGTAGCCATTAAAAGTAGAGAGGAGCGTATAAAATAAATTAGTCAAATAAGAAAAAATTTTAAGCAAAAACATAGATCTATGAAAAAAGAAATAATGAATATTGAAAATATATGGGTTAAATAGTTAAAAACTATTGCTGAGCCACTTAAAAAGATTGCGAAAGAAGGAGAAAAAATACATCAGCAACAACAAATTAAAAAAGAAATAACAAAAGAATTACTTAATAATCAAAAAAGTAAAGGACAGTTAGAAGATTTTTAAACACCTGAAAAACATTACATACGTGCAGCTCCACAGGGAATGAAAAGGAAACAACGTCTGAATGAGGAAAATATAGAAAATACGCTTCCGATTTCAAAACGATTCTATCTACATGGTTGTAATATGGATCAACAGGAAGAGGGCAATTTTGATGATGACATTATGGAGCCGGATTTAAGTCCACAACATGAGGAAGAAGATATGATGGTTGAAGAATCATACATTTTACCGGTTGTGGTATCAGGAAAAGACCTTTTGAAAACACCGCAAGGAATACATTTAGCTAGGGATTACATACTACTTGACTTTAGGGGAAGACGCAAAGGAATACTTTTAAAAAGTACTTCAAGGTGGTAAAGAAGTAGATCATAATTATGGTATAAGAGTTGAAGGTGATCAATGGACGATAGGTGATTAGCCATTAGAATTCTAGATAGATGATTTTATAATTAATGGTAAAAGATATGAGGGTACACGTGGTTTAAACGGACTTTTAATCGTGAACATACCTAATTCTTATGTGTACAGTGAAGAAGGTCTCGATAGCTACGCTATGATTCTCAGGGATGCCAATGCTCACAAGATAAATTATTCACCTAGAGGAAAAGTGAAGTATAACAGAGAGAATAAGTATGAAAACATCATATATATAATAGCCGCACGAGAAAATGAATTATGAAATGAAATGAGCACATATTCAAATTTGGTGCAATAAACCGTAAGTGGAAGTGGAATTGTTTTGAGTGATGCCAAACCAAACTACATATATTACGATGATCCCAATGAGCTGGTCGACCGACTGAGGATTTTGAACGCTTCTGAAGATATTGGTCACACTGGACACCAAAATGAAATAAATTATAAAATTTAAGAATTATTGGAACTAGATGAGAAATATGTCAGATTAACTGGTAAAAGTATTGTAGATTAAGGTACAAATAAAATAATATTCCATTTTTTTTACTTTATAGTTTTATTTTACCAACTACTACAGTTTAGTTATTTCTAGCAATTTTTGTTATTGGATCTATGAAAAATAGTTCGACAATTGACTGGTTTATCCAATCTTATTTAGGCATTGTTCTGACTGGGTCGCCTTTTGGATCCAATAATCTGTATAGTTCATATAAAATAATACTAAATGATCTAACCTAATAGTTAAGCGTAACACCTTCTTGCATATGATTAGGGTTAGCCACACTTGTCAGTCCAACGATTTTATTTATTCACATCCCACATTTTATTCACAAAGTCCCACGATGTCAGGTTGGACCTCTGTGTATTATTGAAGAAATATTGAAAATTTATAACATCATTAATGTTTATTGGATCACTGACTTTGACTGACCGCTTGTTTTAAAAATTTCAATAAGTTTCCGTCATAGGTGGACACATTACATCTACATACAATTTATTTGCAGCGTCTCGAGCTTTTTTCTGATCTGATGCATTGTTAATTATATGACTTTTGCATTAATTTTTGTAATATCAAACGTCACACAGCTCTTTTTTTATAAATTTATAGTTCACATCATCGGTGAGATTAGTAGTCGGATCAACTACATGACAATTTATCGATCCTTTAACATCATACTTTTTATTGTCATTTAGTTATAAACATTTATTAAATGACGATTAAGACGTTTTAAATTTACAGTGTCCCAATTATCTTTGGGTTCCATTACATTACGCAACCTTTTGTGACGAATATCATAATCACTTTCCTTAGTAATTCGATACTAAACCTTTAGGACAGTGAATAACAAATATCAGTAAGACCTATGTTATTTACTGACATTCTGACGTCTGAACTTGTCAACGCTCATGATTATACTGAAATTATAAAACTGATGTACACAGTGTAAATACTTTTTAGTTCTTTTCGTGGCGCAGAACTGATAAGTACATTAGAGAATGTGGCTGGCAGTGTAATTAATAGTGCTATAGATATATTACCTACAGAACTAAATATACCAGGTTATAAGTGGTGAGGTCCTGGTATTAACGTAAAACAGAGATTAGTCCGAGGCAATAGAGGAATTAATAAATTAGATTCAGCTTGTAAAGATTATGACATCGCTTACGATAAGTATATGGACAGTGAGCGAAGATTAGTAGCCGATAGAATATTGGCCGAACGAACTTGGGAAAGAGTGAGGTCATCAGATTCTAGTTTAGGTGAAAATGTGCTGCTTGGTTAGGTACAAACGTAATGAAAGCTAAAAGTAAACTAGGTACCGGTTGTGATAACAAAAAACGACGACGTAAGAGTAAAAAGCCTCGAATGAAACAACCTAAAAATATCAATAATAGAAGAAGAAGAAAAATACAGTCTACAATAAAAGAAGTGTAAAGGTTGGTACCTGAAACTATACAGAGGATCCGGATAAAAAAAAAAAAAAAAAAAAAAAAAAAAAACTAATATACTCATAACCACTCATAGACAGTATTCCAAATGTTCCGCTTACTAATAAAGATATGATTAAATATGCAAAAGTATTGAAAACACCCTGTTGTAGAGGTGTAGTTATGAGAGATTTACTTCCATCAATTATTAACGAAAAGGAATCTCGTGTTGTAAATCTAGATAGTATCAAAGGATTGGGCACGATTTGGGTATGTTACTACAAGCGTGGTTTTGACATCAATTATTTTGATAGGTTTGGTAATCTGAGACCTCCATTAGAAGTTCAAAGTTATTTTAATATCGGACCACATGGAGTGGTGATTAGATATAATTACTTTCACAAACAAGAATTTAATGCTGAAATTGTGGTCATATGTGTGTAGACTTGCTCGCAAGACGGGGATAATTTGTATTACAGGTTGAAGTAGTGCAGTATGCCGGTTTAAGCGCAACCTTGGACTTTATACCCGACCTTATCAGCAAGGTTGTCGATCTTATCAGCAAAGGTCGACCCTAGAGGTCAAGTTTACTAATGTTTACTACTGAGGACATTGACCTTTCATTGATATTCACCACGTGTTAACCTTGGAGGTCAAGTTTACTAAGAGTACGTGAACGCCCCATGACGACGTTGTCCTAGGTCAATGTTGTTTTTATTGACGTCACACCGTTTTCGCGCTCAAATTGTATTTATTGAACTTATTTCCGGCAAAAAAAGTCAAAGACCGGTGCGGGGATCGATCCTAGGATGTTCAGTATGTGAGACTGAGTAGAAATCACTACAGCACAGTGACAAACCTGAGAGGGTAACGCGAGTAGTGGCAGAGGAACGCGTGGCTCGCTTACACCGAGCCAGATTCATTTATACTATATAACATGTATTTTCCCAATAATTTGTTTTTAATATGGTATTAATTTGTTTAAACTGGATGCAAAAATAATATGTTGGTTTGTCGTATGCTCAGCTGATGTGGTGCCATAAGATGCAAAAAAAATAAGTTTTTCTTTATACTATATAAAATGTACCAAATATTTTTTAACAGTGTTACCAAATCACACGAATAATTGCATTAAACTATAATTAATACATATATGATTATTAAATTATACTATAGTAAATACATATATGGTTTTTTTTCTCTTTTAGTTATACTATATTAAATACAAATGCATTTTACGGTATTACAGTAATATTATTTTACTTCGTTATTCTTTTCTATCCTTTTCGGTTGACAATAAATACGTTAAAATGGTTGTTAAGTATTAGGAGAACAAAACTTGGTAAGATCTCTGAAACTCGAGCGTTGATATCATGAGCGCGCTATCATATCGCTTGACCCTAGTGTCAGGTGGTGCATGCTTTTTCAGCCCGCCCGATATTTTCGCGAGCTCTATCAGCTCGCGCGACATTGTCACGCGACTTTTCTGGGCAATAATTATGGTTCCTCTTCACTTCTGCTAACCTAATACTCTGTTTATTATAAAACGTCTAAAATTGCTCACCTGAGGTAAAAAAGGTATTACATGTTTAAATAAAATTAATTGAAGGATTTTTAAGGATCAGTCAATGTCTTTTTTTCCTTTAATAATGATTAAATACTGGTAAGAATATTTAAATAATAGTACCTACATATAGTATCTGCTATGTACAAGGTATTCCAGGTATTTTAAGTCCAAGCCATGAAACATGCCAATTAGTAATGTATGCAGATGATTCGAACCTTATAATAACCGCAAACTCAAACTCAGAATTGGAAATCAAAGCCTATACAGAACTAACAAAATTAGAATAGTCCTTTACTAATAAACAAGTTTTTTTGAATCCACAGAAAACAAATGCAATGCTATTCTCAACTAAACAAAATAGAGATTTAACATTCCCTACCATAATGCTAGATTTGCAGGAGGTCGAACATATTGATAGGTCAAAATTTTTGGGACTTTATATCGATAAAAATTTATCTTGGGACTATCACTTTGACCACATTACAAATAAAATAAATTCGGGAATCTTTGTACTAAGAAGGATGCATTTATTGTGTAATGTGGACGCTCAAAAATCGATCTTTCATGCTCATATCCAGTCTCATATAGCTTATGGTCTCTGTATATATGGTGCAACATCATCTTCTAACCTTAATAAATTATTAGCATTACAAAAAAAGGAATAAGAGTAATATTAAAAAAGAAAAAGGATGAGTCTGTAAAACGTGATTTTTCTTCACTAGGAATTTTGACTGTTTACGCTCTTTACGCTCTACAGTGCATGATGTATGTGAAAGCAAAAGTCATGTCAGACTTTCAACCAAGTGAAGAAAGACACCCATACGAAACTAGGAAAAAACAAGACATACGTTTACCAAAGCATAGCTTAGAGTTTTATAAGAAAAAAACATCTTATATGGGGGCAACATTTTTAAAACAAATACCGGTCAATTTAAAGTCCGAAAGTAATTTTAAATCTTTTTAAAAAAAGGTTCAACAAATCTTGATTAGTAAGGCACCATATAGTATGGCGGAGACCTGTACATGCTGGGAGTAAAGTGAACCTAAAGCTTGAGGGGTGCTCAGGACAAACGTAGAGTTATTTGTGTATTTTTTTAGTTATAATTATTTAGAATATTTTATTGTAATTGACGAAAAATGTTACAGATCAATTAATGTGACACTATTCATGTACAACATTTGTATATACGAATAAAGAGAATTGACTATGACTATGACTATGACTATTCATATAATAATTAATATTTATATTTTGCGAAAACTCTATGAAAAAGTACAGGTTTTACTTCAAATAACTAGTGTATTTTTACTTGTTACACAGTATACAGTATTAATTTGAATGACAATAGTAATATTTTGTATTTTATATAGTATTAATTTGTTTTAACTTTTTAACAAATAAACCAGAGGGGTTTTTTGTTGTTGTTGTATAGTTTTTTCGTAACAGGTGATTTTTGTTTACAACACCTGATGTCTTCTGCTACCAAAGAAGATGTTCTTAGTCCAATTTTACTGATGCAATATTTCATCATCTGTACTTTGAGTTTGCATTTTGCTCTTCATGTGGCCGAACACGTGTGAACGTGGTCAGACACATGTTCAATTGACGTCATCTTACTGGTATAAATACACCAAGATTTCAAGCATGCAGCATCTGCAGTTGTTTAAGCTCTGGAGACCAACGGCTTCAATGTATTTCCGGAACTCTATACTTGAACAAGTTGATCCTTGGCTATAGCAGATATTGAATATGGTGAGTAAATGCTATAGATTTCCCAAGTGATTTGAATTATTAGTTATGAACAGTAATTATTTTATATATTCTCTAACATCATTTTCAATTAATATTTTAGCAAAATAAGCATTATACTCTTTATAAGGACTAATATTTTAGAAATTATTTACATACATTTCTATTACCTAACATTATTTATGATCAAGTTCTTTAACTAAATTATTTAACGACACATTTTTAATAAAACCAATAATGTGTTAGTTTTATAAAATGCTTGGAGAATAAAAATTATTTAATTCAAGTAGAAAAATATATTTTTTATTTTAAATAATATTTTAACATTAATTTTATGAAATTATTTCTTAATACCTAATTACAGTTGTGTTTTATTTATTTTTATTTTCAACCATACAACTAATATAACTAAAATACTTTATACTATATGTTCTAGTAAATGACTAAAGTTGTTAGATTTATAAAAGTGTTATGATAAAATAAATGATTCTTTATATTAAATTATTTAATTAGTTTTCTAAATAAATTTGTATTCTAATAGATTTTTTTACAAGTTTATAATCTTAAAATAATTGTATGATATGATTAAGTTATGAAATTATTTCTTACTTCATCAATCCAATTACACTTTTAAGTATAATTTACATAAACACATTTCGAATAAAATATGTACTACTCTAAAAACTACATTCTATTTTTTATAATTTAATTAAAATATTTAATAATAAATCTTATTAAAATAATTACTTAGTTTTAATAATTTATGGAAAATAATAATATATATTTTAAAATATTTGAATTTATAGCCAATTTTTATACGAAAATCTTTTTTTTTTAAATTAATTATATCATCTCTTACGTTTGAAACAAATGTTTTTTTTTAACTAAACAAAATATAAAGAGATATATTTTTCATAACAGATTCTATTACTCAACTAGCCACTTCATTCCTGTCTTCAAGAAACACCTACTAATTTAGAAAAGTGAGTTTCATTCACATGATAAACTAATACATTTCTTGTTAATATTTTCAATGTTTTGTTTTTATTCTCACAGGTCCTCCAATTTGTGCATATGACTGTGTAATACCACCTCATAGCAAGCAGTTGATAAAAACTGATCTCAGCATAGCATTGCCAAAACGAATGGCAGAATGGCCCCCCGTTCAGGATTGGCTTTAAATCATTTCATCGACGTATGAGCTTGGGTGATAGCCCGCGATTACACGGGAAATGTAGGAATACTTTTTTTTAACCACTCAGAAAATGTGTAGTGTAAAGCGAGGTGATAGGGTTGCTTAACTGATTTGTGAAACTATTCTAGAACCTAATTTAATTTAACTTAATGAAACACCTTCTACTACCGTAAGAGGTAAAGGAGGGTTTGGCTCAACAGGATGTTAATATAAAATATTTTATCAAACTTGAAATAATACTTTTATTCATATAAACTCATATAATTGCATATTTAAATATTATTTTTCTTTTTTACAGTCATGGAAAATACAGATCAGTTCAACGAATCTATCGAGCAGAAGTTTTTTAACCAGAGTTTGTTAAGCAGAGGAGATTAACCGACCTAGTAAAAGTAAATCGGAATGTATGCCTCCACTTCAAGCCCCAAAGATACAGAGACCTGCTACTAAACAACCGAACAGACCTAAAATCAAGTATAGAAAAACGCCAACCGAAAGTTACGACTTGAAAGGGGGTGTGAATCTCTAATCTACCTGACTTCGGTTAGTCTTTGGGAAAAGGTGATATTTTACGTAAGAAAAAAGTGTCAGATATGATGAACCCAGACTTAACAGCTCTCTACTTTCATCTCAAAATGGTTTCAAATACAATTTGTATGGGGATAGCACAAACAAGTGACCTTTCACAAGAAAAACTTGATATGATAAACGAGCTTGATAGAGACTATGACGAAATTATGCTACACGCAGACCCAGTTCTGCATGTTTATTCGAAAAACAGATATATTCAGTTCACATTGTAAAACATATTAAAGAGTTTGTATTAGAAGCTATTAATAAAATTACATTGATTGAGATCAGTGATGATGATGAAGACAGAACTTTTAAGTCTATAAAGCGGCCTATATCTGATGATGACGATGATAATGAATCTGATAAAAACGATGAACTAATTAAATTGTTTGGGGGAAAATGTAATTAAAACAAAAGAGCTGAAAAATTCACTATCAGTCAACAAGTATTAGTAAAGAAAAATTCCGTCACTCGAAAGTGTGTAACACTTGGGGAATTTGGAAAATATTTAATAAAAATATAAATTATGGATTGTGAAGATTTAAAAGGGGTTAAGCCAGCACAATATTGGACAAAGATTTGGAAAAAAGCGGTGTTTCTTGTAAATAATGATAAAGATCAATCGTATACAGCAGTAAACAATGTCTGGGCAAATGAAAGTAAAAGAATTTTACAAATTAAGGAATCGAAAGTTACCGAATTTGAGGAGGATGAAGACAAAGACGCTAGAAAGAGGGTGAGACTTTTTCAATAGATAATATTTATATAACATGTATTAAGCTATATGGGTAGATATTTAATTGAGTAGTTGGTAAATAATAGTAAATTGTCAATTTATGAAGGAATAGTTCTTTGTAAATAATTTTATTTAATGTTAATTAGGTACTCTCGTCCATAATTAAATTAAATGGTTTAGGTATAATTTTATTCTAATATTTTGTCTCATACGATGTTTAGAATTTTTAAATATATTTTTTCAAATGTATTATCATGTACCTTTCAAAAAAAGAAAATTAACAATACTCGAACAAACGGAGGTTGATGAAGATGATGAGGAAGATGGCGAGTTAAATCAATCTAATTTTGAAAATTTATTTATTTTTATTTATTATTTTTGTAATTACTTCACTCGCCAGTTGACATGAGCCTACAGGCCTGTGCGTCAACGTTATTCAACGAGTGAAGTACCGGCCATTAGCTCAGTGGGGATTCGAACCTTGGACCTTGCCCTCCGCAGTCCGAAGCCTTAGCCACTGAGCCACCACGCCGGCATTGAGATGGTGGATGATGTAAGAAGGAAGACAGATAGAATGAACATAATAGTTTAAGCTAATAATTTTGTAAAACCGGAAAATGCGTTTAAGGGAAATTTAAAAACATTTTACTTAAAAAATACTATTCGATTGGTAAAGGATATTTCTATGTTACTTTCCCTTCATAAAGATGAAATGGAGTTGATTAATAATGAACAAGTTAAATTATTTGGAGCAGTTAAATTAAATTTATTTGTTGAGTGCACGTATGTGAAACCTGATAATAATGAGCGTCAAGATCGTGTGTTTAAAACTAAATATATCTCTGTGTTTGTTGAAAACATTATAAATAGTGTCTTGCATTCTCTATTTGAGAAGATGCGTAAAGAAGAGTCGACTTACGAAGGACAGGGTAGTGGTTGGAGTTTATTACGTGTCGATTGGATCATGATTAGAATTAATAGATACAGGCCATTACGTGGAATTACTTATATTCCATTACCTCCTCACATTTTACATAAGCATGCTGTTATAAATCTTATTAGTTATGACAATTACTGTTTTAAATGGGATTTACTATGCCATTTTGTTACTGGGAAAGACAGAGGAAGTGAAACTGACCCACCCACCCACCCATACACATACAGTGGTACTAATGCATTCTTCCTTAAACATTTGAAATGTTGTGTCAGTATAATCTATAATTAGACCATAAGTTACGTCAATACATACAGTGGTACCCACTCAGTCACCCATCCATACCCGTACAGAAGTTTCGACCCACGTACAGTGGTATTTACCACTCACCCACCCATACACATACTATTATACAGGCCCACTGTATACCCCATACAGGTACAGTGGAATTGACCCGCCCGCCCACCCATACACGTACAGGGGTATTGGTACTTTTTATCAACTTATAAAAAAACAATAAGAAAAGATATAGAGTGGTAACGTTCTACTCGTCCAGGGTGTTTGCCAGGCTTCAGAACAGATACTACTTTCGAATGCTTGAATGCTTTTGGAAAATTGCCTGCAGCTAGTATCTTATCGTAGACAGGTTCAAGCCATTGTTTCACTTTGCTACTAGCATGCATAGAAATTCCGGAAAGATACCGTCAAGACCGCCTGCTTTACCTGCTGGTATAGTTGAAATCAACCTATCTATCTCTTCCTAACGTTTATGGAACATAAGTAACATCAATACCACTGTGCGTGAATAGGTAAGTGGGTGGGAATACCACTGTGCGTGTATAGGTGGGTGTTTGGGTTAATACCTCTGTATGTGTATGGGTGGGTTGTTTGGTCAATACCACTGTACACCTTGTATATATTAATCTACTGTAGGTATATGGATGGGTGGGTGGGTCAATATCACTGTAGGTATATGTGTAGGTGGGAGGGTCGATACCACTGTAGGTGGATGGGTGGGTATACATGACTGTACTTGTATTGGTGGGTGGATGGGTCACTGTCACTGTACATGTATGGGTAGGCGTGTGGGTCACTGCCACTGTACGTGAATGGGTGGGTGGATATTTTTTCGAACGCAGGCCTGTAGACTCCACTATCCGCAGCCTCAGTGGCCATGATTACAAACCATGCTGTATGTAACAGATTGAATTTCAATGGAATTGACTTTCCTACTCCTATTAAACAGATCAAAAAATTTTAACGAAATATTTGTGATGTATGTGTTAATGTTTATTGTCAAAATCAAACTAATGATATATAGCTCATCAGAGTCACTGACAATGAAAAGTCCATCCATATTAATTTAATTTTAATAACAAACAATCAAGGTGTCAGTCACTATTGTTATATATCGAATTTCAGCGGGTTATTTTCTTCCCAAATGTCAAAGCATAGTCATAAAGTTTCAGTGTGTAAACGATGTCATTCAAGATTCTGGGGGAAGAGTAAAAACCGTAAATTAATGGAACATAAAAAAAATTGCTGTCTAAATAAACCTGTTAGGGCGTTGATGCCTAATGAAAATAAAGAAGTTCCAAAAGTATTAAAATTTACCAATACACAAAATATTTTTCGATTACCAATTGCTGTTTATGCAGATTTTGAGTGTGTATTAAAGCCTGTTAATGAACAAGTCACAAAATATACACATGTCGATAATGTGCATGAGCTAATGAGCTTTTGCGTGTATGTTGTGTGTAGCGATACTTTACCAGACATTATGAAAAATGTGCTTCCTCAATGTCCATATTTGTATAGAGGCTGACATGCTGTTAAAACCTTATGAATTACATAGTTAATTTAGCGAACATAATTGGTGATTGTATTAGAATGCATAGTATCGATATGTTACCACTAACCATAAAAGAACAGATTCTTTTAAGAACGGCTAGAAATTGCGAAATATGTGAGATACCGTTTACTTCTACCGTCACACCTCATAGAGATCATTGTCACTTAACAGTTCGTTTTGGGTCAGTTGTATGTAAACATTGCAATTTAAAAAGACAAGAGCTAAGGCATTTACCGATTTTTATTCATGGTACATCTAATTATGATTCTCACTTTATAGTTAAACAATTAGGTTTTGATCAAAGACGTATCAGTGCTATTCCCACATCAACTGAAAAATATATAACATTTTCCAAACAAACAAAAGTGGCATGAACATTAGATTTGTCGATACTTAAAAAAATATGAATTCCAGCCTAGCAACTCTTGTAAACAACTTGTCACGTGATACATTTGTTAATATCAAAAAGGTTTTTTTTTAAATATATTTTCCTCTGGTAACTAGAAAAGGTGTGTACCCTTATGAGTATACATCTTCATGGCATAAATTGGATGAAACACGGCTTCCTCCTAAAGAGAGCTTTAGACATTCTTTGTTGACCTGTGACATATCTGACGAAGACTATGATCACGCCAGTAACGTTTGGAATCATTTTTCTATTTCAATGTTAGGTGAATATATTGATTTATATCTAAAACTAGACGTGTAGCTGCTATCAGACGTCTTTGAAAATTTTAGAGATTTGTGCTTGGAAAGTTATCAGCTAGATTGCGCACACTATTTAACACTTCCAAGTTTCACTTTCGATAATATGCTGAAGTATACGAAAGTAGAACTTGAACTCTTAAATGATTATAATATGTATATATTTATTGAAAGTGGAATAAGAGGAGGGATTATATCTTGTGTAAAACGACATGCAGTAGCAAATAACTATTATATGGGTAACGCTTATAATCCTAATGTTAGTAATTCTTATCTAATGTATGTTGATTGTAATAATTTGTGTGGTTGGGCCATGGATCAGCCTTGAATAGCTTCTCATGGTATACTGGAAACTTGAATGATTTTGATGTAACAGCTATACCAGATGATTCTGAAGTAGGATATTATTAAGAGGTTGATGTTGATTACCCAGAGTTATTGCACGATGAACATAATGATTTACCATTTTAACCAGTAACTGAATGTCCTCCTAAGTCTAAATTCAAAAAAAACTTTTAACAACTCTTGAAGCAAAACAATGATATATTTGTCATTATGTCAATCTAAAACAGGCTATAGAAAATGGTCTTATATTAACAAAAATTCATTGAATATTACAATTTAACCAGTCTTGTTGGTTAACGAGTTACATTAACCTTAATACAGATAAAAGGCAACAGGCTAAAAATTCATTTAAAAAGATTCCTATAAACTGCTCAATAATAGCATGCTTGGTAAAACCATAGAGAACATTAGGAAAAGAATAAATCTACAGTTAGTTTCATCTCAAAAACGAATGGATATGTTACTTAATAAGCCAACATTTGTAGATAGAATTATTTACGATGCATCTTTGTGCGCTATTGAAAGCGCTAAAGAATTTATATATTTTGACAAACCAATTTACGTTGGGTTCTCTGTTTTAGCAATCAGTAAAACGTTAATATATGATTTTCATTATTAAATTATAAAACCTAAATATGGCTCTAATGTAAAAGTAGTATACATGGATACAGATGCTTTTTTTCTATCAAATACGAACAGATGATTTTTACAAAGATTAAAAAAATGTTACAGATATCTGTAATTATTTCGACTTGTCTGATTATTCCATAGATCACATGTGTTTTAGTTCTGTAAATAAAAAGGTTTTGGGTAAATTCAAAGACGAATGTAATGTAATTATGTTGTTAGAATTTATTGCACTAAGGCCTAAAATATATTTTGTAAGAACCATGCGACCTGAACGTAAGGCATTCGAATACACTAAAGAACCTGCAGTTCAAAAGAAAACAAGGGGAGTTATCAATGAAAAAATTTCGTTTGATGACTATAAAAACTGTTTATTGAATGATCTTACAATCAGGAAGAAAATTAAAATGTTTAGGTCAAAGAAACACGTTATTGAAACGATAACGTGCAATAAAAATGCTTTAAGTGGTAAAGACGATAAGAGATTTATCTGTGAAAATGGTATAGACGGATTAGCCTTTGGTTATTACAAATTAAATAGCAAATATGATGATGATGATGAGAGTACTGATTAGGTAAGTTACACAAGCTTTTATAGAATATATTGTCTGTATTATTTTAAATTATTGAAATTGTTTGTTGTAAAATATTTTAATGTATTGAATTAGATAATAGCTTGTTAAATGAAAGAGTATACTTGTATTGTATCCATATAATTTAAATGTTTCTAAAGTTAGAACTTATTATTGACATTGAATTCTGACGACAAATATACTTGATTGTATTCTTTTCTAAAATTGTTGAGTATACTTACATTATACATACTTGTTTGTAAATAAATTGTATTATATTACTTCTATGCATTTTATAATAAATGTATTATTTGCTCATTTTGTGTTCTTGATTGATACTACCCCAAATAAATAAATTAAGAATTTTATATAAAAGTATATTTATGGATTTTAAATGATCTTTTTTACAATGCCAGACAATGGTGTATTTTGGAGTAACGGATCATGAATGATCAGATGATATGCTGTTGTATCCTTTGGTATATCGGCAGTTGTTTGAATCTCAATTCGAATATCCAATGATCCAGTTTTTAAAGTTTCAACTTGTTTTGAACAATCAATTACTATTAAAGGTGTCTTTTCTTGATAAGTAAGTTTATCCAAACAAGGTTGATCATCACTTCCAATGTAATATGACGATTGAAACCTTCAATACATATAATATAAAATTGATTTATTTTCACTTAAATTATCATATGGATAGTACTTGCTGTTCAAGTACAGTTTTATATTATCCAATTTACAAAAATCAAAATGCGAAGCATTCTTATTTGATTTTTCTTTACGATCAGTTTGAAAACCAATTATTACATATCTTGGCTTCTCCATCATGGATGATGTTTTGACTGTCCAAGTTAGAAACTTTGTAGTTGGTATTGATGGGTATTCATGTAATTGCAATCTTCTGAATGGTATAGATATAAGCTGATCTCTTTCAGTCAAACGTAAAAGAGATAACTTCTCCTCATCTTCAACATGAACATATGGCATTTTCCAAACCACTTTGTTAAGTTGAATTTGAAAGTCAAATAAAGATGCAGCTTTTTTGAAAAAATAAAATTTTTAAAATCTTAAAAAATAAAAAAGTAACAAAACATTTGTTTTAAACCCAATAAAATTTTATAATCTTCCAAAAACCCGAAGGGGAAAGAAAATTAAGTGGCAGAAAAAGTTTCCTATAAATTCTCCACACATCAACGGGTTTCTTTAAGCAAATGCCTTCTTCAATTAATATTTGTTTGGTCTGGGAGGTAAGTAAATTTATTTATTTTAAAAGAAATAACTACGTTTTTTTACTTTTTATAAATTTCGTATCAACATTTTTTTGTAACAAATTTTTAAAAGAAATGCCTTTAAAAGCAAACTAACTTAAACTGGATTTGTTTTTATCATTATTATTTTTACCTGAAAGGTTTCCCTTTAAAAAAATAAAATTTTAATAATTTTTTTTTAAAAAACAACTTCCTTTGGGTTAAAAGATCTTTTTAAAATTACTGTTTTGTAAAATTTGAAATGAATAATTAATGAAAATGGAATTAACAGTCAACACTAATGCGACTACCTAGGTCTAAGGCCAGTGTCTATAACAGAAAAATCTTTCAGTCCGTATAATCCTGAGTGACACGGTACTGTAAAGGTATAATTTGTTCCGTAATGTTAACTGCTTAACGACTTGTGAATGACTGACACTAGATTCTCTTTTTGCGGCCAATGTTTTATGTTTTTCTTTATTCGATACAGTAGCAGGAAATCCTAAGCCCATTATTTTTTTCTTTGTCCAATATCTACTCTTATATTGATACATTCTTCTTTAAAATTAATTAAACTACCAAATTGAAATCTAAATTAATATAACATTCGCTCAAACTCAATTGCTTGTTTATTGGTAGATATTTAACAGTATTTAGGATCTCCACAATTTTACATCCCGGCGCTACAGTTGGGTAGAATTCGTGTAGTACGTGACCTGCAATTCCATCTCTATAAGACCTTCGAACTAAATTACATGTGATTCGTATGATGTCTACTTTATTAATGAACACTTGATTAGGCGACTTGTGCACTTTATTCGCTTCTAATTTCACACCCTTTTCAAATCCTAATAAGGACGCAATGACGTTCTCTTTGGTGAAATCGATCTCTAGTGAACAACTTAAGTGACTTTTTAGTTTATTGTTATCAGCCTCTAGTTTAAAATGCGTTGCAGGAGACTTTACCTTTAATTCCTCGATCACAAAATTATTTATATCATCTATTTCATATGCATTAGTAGCTTTACTTATTTCTATGTCTTTGCCGATGTACAGTTTATTATTTACATCCTCTTCAATATTAGGAATTGAATTGTGTCATGAGGTCCCTAAAACCCATCTCCCATTTGTCCGACGATGAAAGATCCATAGCTGGAAAAAGTGTGCACTTGAGGCTTGAACTTCTAACTGTGATACAAATCATCTCCGTCTTGCGAGAAAGTCTAAACACAAATGACCACAATTTACAGTATTAAATTCTTGTTTAGGAAAGTAATTATATCTAATCACCACTCGATATGGTCCGCTGTTTAAATACCTCTGAAGTTCTAACGGTGGTCTCAGATTACCAAAACTATTAAAATAATCAATGTCAAAACCACGCTTATAGTAACATACCCAATGTGTACCCCATCCCGTAATACTGTCTAGATCTACAACACCAGATTCCTTTTCGTTAATACTTGATGGAAGTAAATCTCTCATAAATACACCTCTGAAATATGGTATTTTTTATAGTTTTGCATATTTGATTATATCTTCATTTATTAGCGGAACATTTGGTATACTGTCTATGAGTGGTGATGAGTATATTAGTTTTTTAAGTGATCCAGATCCTCTGTACGTGTTTAAGTACAAACCTTTACCCTTCTTTTTGTTTATTGACTGTATGTTTATTTTTCTATTGTTGGTATATTTATGTTGTTTCCTTCTAGGCTTTTTTACTCTTGCATCGTCGTTTTCTGCTATCTCAGCCGCTACCAAGTTTACTTTTACCTTTCATTACGTTTGTAACTAACCAAGCAGCCGTCTTTTCACCTAAACTAGAATCTGATGACCTCACTCTTTCCCAATCTCGTTCGGTCAATATTCTATCAGCTGCTGATCTTCACTCATTGTCGTTATACTTATCGTAAGCAATGTCATGATCTTTACAAACTGAATCCAATTTATTAATTCCTCTATCACTTCGGGCTAATATCTATTTAACGTTAGTACCAGGACCACATTACTGATAACCTGGTAAATGTAGTTCTGTGGGTAATATATTTATAGCTCTATTGATGACACTACAAGCCACACTCCCTAATTTACTTACAAGTCCTGCGCCACGATAAGAACTAACACGTCTGCTCATCGTGTTCGTCGGTTTTATAATGTCAGTATTATCATAAGTGTCGATAAGTTTGGACGTCAAAATGTTAGTAGCAGTAACAAAGGTCTTAGAGGACCTAAAGGAATCGGGTTTGAATTAACTAAGGAAGGTGATTATGACATTCGTCGCAAATGGTTGCGTAATGTAATGGTTCCCGAAGATGATGGAGACGCTTTAAATTTAAAACGACATAAATTGTCATTTAATAAATGTTTAAAACTAAATGATGATAAAAAGTATGATGCTAAAGGATCGACAGTTTGTCATGTAGGTGATCCGACTACTAATCTGACCGATGATGTGAAATATAAATTTATAAAAGACAGCTGTGTGACGTTTGATATCACAGAAATTAATGCAAAAGTCATACAATTAACAATGTGTCCGATCCAAAAAAAGCTCGAGACGCTGCAAATAAATTGTATGTAGACATAATGGGTCCACCTATGACTGAAACTTATTGGATTTTAAAAACAAGTGATAAGTCAAAGTCAGTGACCCAATAAACATGTACGATATCGTCAATTTAAAATACGTCTTCAGTAAAACACTTTGGTCTGATCCGTCTTCGTGGGACTTTGTGAATAAAAGATTAACGAATTTGGCTAACCCTACTCATATGCAAGACGGTGTTACGCTTAACTATTTAGTTAGATCACTTAGTAATATTTTATATAAACTATACAGATTATTGGGTCCAAAAGGCGACCCAGTCAGAAAAATGCCTAAATAAGATTGGATAAACCAGTCAATTGTCGAACTATTTTTCATAGACCAAAAAACAAAAATTGCTAGAAATAACTAAACTGTAGTAGTTGGTTTGAATAAAATTATGTAGTAAAATAAAATAGAATATTATTTATTTATGACTCAATCTACAATACTTTTACCAGTTAATCTAACAGATTTTTCATCAAGTTCCTTTAATTCTTCAATTATAGAGTTTATTTCATTCTGGTGTCTAGTGTGACCAATATGTTCCGAAGGATTTAAAATCCTCAGGTGGTCGACCAATTCGTTGGGATTATCGTAATATATGAAGTTTGGTTTTACATTAGTCAAGACAATTCCACTGCCCCTTAGGGTTTGCTGCATCAAATATGAATATGTGCTCTTTTCATTTGTTAATTCATTTTCTCGTATAGCAATTAAGGATATAATGTTTTTATACTTATTCCCCCTGTTAGAATTCTTTTTTCCTTTAGGTGAATAATTTGTCTTGTGAGCATACGTATCTCTGAGAATCATAGCATAGCTATCGAGATCTTCTTCACTGTACACATAAGGATTAGGAATATTCATAAACTAAAAGTTCATATAAACCGCAAGTACCCTCATATCTTTTACCATTTATTATATAATCATCAATATCAATTTCTAATGGCTTATCACCAATCATCCATTGATCGCCTTCGACTCTTATACCGTAATTATGAACTACTTCTTTTCCACCTTTAAGTAATTTTTAAAATTATTCCTTTGCTAGTCTTCCCTTAAACTCACGTATTACGTATTCCCTCGCTAAATTTTTTCCTTGCGGTGTTTTCAACAGGTCTTTACCCAATACCACAGCCGGGGAAACATACGTTTCTTCAACTATCATATCTTCTTCCTCGTATTGTGGACTTGAATCCGCTCCCATAATGTCATCATCATCAGCATTTTCACCATCTTGTTGATCCATGTTGAAACCGAAATGGCAAAGTGTTTTGAGGTTGGAAGCGTATCTTCTGTATTTTCCTCATTCAGACGTTGTTTTCTTTTCATTCCTTGTGGAGGTACACGTATGTAACGTTTTACAGGCGTTTCAAAATTCTCTAACGGTCCTCTTCTTTTAAGTTTATTAATTCCTTGTTCTGTTATTTCTTCTTTATCTTGTTGTTTTTGCTGTTGTAACTTTTCTCTTTCTTCCGCAATCTTTTTGAGCGGCTCAGCAATGGGTTTTAGCTGTTTTTCCTACAGCTCTTCACTATCCAACATTTCTCTTTTCACAGATCTATGTTTTTGCTTAATATTTTTTCTTATTTGAGTAATTTCCTTTATATCCTCCTCATTACTTTGATCTGCTAAAACCTCGTCAATGGAAAGTGTGGATGAGGGGAAGATTATGTCTAACTCGGATGATGAGTACAATATAAATGATTGAAATAAAAAAATTTGAAATTTAAATGACCCCCACTACCACATTTATAATCTTACAAAAATATCAAATCCTCTGCGATACCAACCTTTGTTTATATCACTATTCTATTTTAATACAACAAACCCATTTTTCGACATATCCCAAATCTTTGACCACATGTATCTGAACTGACTAAAACACATATCAGGACTGACATGGTCTTGATAAATGTGATTCAAATTGCAATCATCTTGTTTAAATATAACTAGAAGATTCGCATTGTCTCTAACTAACTGTTTGGGTATGAAACTGTAAGTTTGACATACGTTAAAAGTTTCAATATTTTTTAACGTCCCATCGAAAAATAGTTTTTATTATTATCCTGTTTGCCACAAGCGATATCATCAAATATCATTACAGAATTTGCCTCAATCTCGCTTGAATGAGGTATTTCATCGTTGTCTGAATAAGGTTGATATCCTATTCCATCTAGATTTGACAGTACGTTTTCTAGGAATGTATACTTCTTTTGATACAGTGATTTTGAAAAAATAAACACATTACTAAAAAACAAACCCTCAGGTGAGAATAATAAGTTAAAAAGTGAATTGGTTTTCCCACAGTTTGATGGACCCATTATTAAACATCTGATTGTGTTTGGTGTTAATGTCTCTGTCTTTTCATACTCTTCTCTTTCTTCTTATCAAGTAACATGTCTAAATTGATGATTGGCAGCGTTACAGACTGTTTAAGAAACTTCATTACTATCGTAAATTCTTTTTATCAATCCAGGAGTCATGTGATTTATCAAAACCCAGCCAATGCACTAATAATCTATTGCCTTTTCTCTTTATATTTTTTTCAATCAAGTAAGTATCACCAAAACGTGTTTTACTTAACTCTTCTTGATACAACCCACCTTTTATAACATCACCTTTGTTGTCATTTATTATGTACGTAACTGGTCTAGTTGGTTGTATTTTCCATACTGTGTAAATCTCATTACTCCACCTAGGCCAATAACCTTTATTGAATTGTTTAGTTAATCTACGTATTCTAACTCGATCACCAGTATCAAATTTGGAATGACTATTGTATTTCTTTCCATTGTTAACTACTTGTAATAATATTTCTTGTTCATTTCCAATATTCACCTGAACAGGCTTAACACCAATAGTTCAATGAATGGTATTATTATAGGCTTTTAATAATTTTGGCAGTAAATCTAGCCACTTATAATTACCCTGCTGACTAAAGTGTCTCCACATGTTACTTTTCAAAGTACGATTGAATCTTTCAACAATTGAAGCTTTTTTATCAGAAAAAGTAAAATAATGACTGATATTATATTTTTTTAACAAGAACTTAACCTTAGAATTAAACCATTCTGTACCTTGATCTGTATGAAATATTTTCATATGATGTTTTTTCAATATCGGTTCAAGTGCAATTACTACATCACTAACACTTTTCAACTTTATTAGTACTGCTAAAGCAAATTTACTAAAACAATTAATTACAGTCATAATATATTTAAAACCTTTGTTAGATTTTGAAAAAGGAATCATTTCGACTAAATCTGCTTGATATAAGTAATTGATTCCTTTAAGTTCTACATAACGTGTAGGATATAAACGTCTTGCTTTATATCCTACACGTTATGTCAATTCGACAGTTCTTTTGCAATACCTGCTCGTACATTGTTCATTGTTACCAAGTGAATAATTGGGAGCAAAATGAAAAAAATGTTTAAGATACATATATATATATATATTTACATTTTAACAAGTTTACAAAAAGGTGATGCTTTTAAATGTTCTTCTTTTGGTTAATCTTCCAGACTCCAATCTAGTAGAACGACACCGCATATAATACAACTGTCCGCATCTTCAGCACCAGTATAGTAAAAGCCTGCATCTACCATATCTTGAATGCTAGGATATATCTTAGGCCATCTGAAGTATGTTTCCAACATAATGTCCTCGGTGTTCTTAACAGATTTTTTGTATTTACTATTGTTACAAATGTCTCCTGACATATTTTTTGACATTGAACAGTCAGGATTTTCTAACTTATGTAAAAAATATACATGTCTTATGGTTAACTTAACATCACTGGATTGCCAATCACAACCTTAGTATACTATGTTGTCAAAATGTATCTTGAAAAGATTCAAGCCTAAAATGATCTGTACATCTTAAATTTTTATATATTTCCGGATCATTTCTCAAACCAGCGGGAAGTCTATCAAATATCAATTTTAAATCTTGAGTATGATTAATTATAAAACTTTTTGGTAAATATTTTATCAATTCAGGTCGTAAATTTTTATATCCTCTTCGATAGCATTCTTTAATAGCGAGATGTACAGTGTTCAGCCTATCCTCAACTAGTTTCTCAAGTTTAATCCATTGAAGTAGTAAATGAACATTAATATATGCGCAGTTTAAAGGATCATGATTGAAGATACATTTTTTCATCACACTAGTCTGAGTTTGATTTCTGATAATACTAAATCTAGGACATCCTAAATCTTCTAAATTAATTATGTTAACTTCAAACTCTGACAAAAGTTCAATTACAAATTGTTTCTTCTCATATCTTTTAACATACATGTTACCGGAAATATTACAACCTCTAAGCACATCTTTTAGATGATTATATTCTTTAAACCCAGAACCCCAATAGAGTCCATGGAAGTCCTATTCCAACCTCACAACTTGCTTCTGAACATTTTCTGGCAACTTGTTAAAGTGACAAGGTAGTTAAAACAGTTGTAATTCATAGACTTGCTCATCGGTGGATATGGCAGCCAACTCCTTTACAATAAACTTGTTGTCTTGGTTTTAAATCCTTGAAAATCCAAAATTAACTCCAAATCTGTACAGAAACAGATTACAAATTAGAATACTGATAATTTAATCTTTTTTAAATTCTTCATCAATTGCTAAAAAGCATTTCTTAAATTCAGTCCAACCATCGGGATCTAAATTAATAAATTGAGTACCTAATGTGTTCTCAAAAACTAATTTTACTTTTTTTTGCCAATCAGAAACTGTGAGTTTTAAATTGTGTGTAAGTATAACAGTTTTACTATATTTATATACCATAATTACCTTTATAATGCTGCGTTATTACTGATATCATTGAGGATGAGATCAATAATAATCATGATGATGCACTGCTTCTTCTATTTATAGTCGTAATTAGTGACGTTAATCGATGATTCATCAGTTCAAAGGTTTTAATTATGTAATCTAGGCGAAGGTTATAGACTGATATTATTTAACATTGTTAAAAAATAAACTAAGTCACAAATTATAATCTAATTATTCTTTATTACAATTTTAATCAGGAGATGTTGTCTTATATACACTGCAAGAACTCAATGTGCTGTCTGATTTTTCAACTATGATGTTGTTGTCCAGTATATATAAACGTATAGATACATTTAGATTAGAAATTGAATTATAAGTATTACTAAAAGTAGTCATAATTATTAATAAAATATCAAATACTGCGTAGTAAAAACCATAGGATTTTGAAATCTCACGAACTGTATTATTATCATTTACAAAAGATTAGTGAAATTAAATATAAGGTGCGAGCGACTTGTGGAGCAGGAACTATAGTATACCCAGTAATGAAATTAAACTGTTGTATTGCAACTACAGTAATACCTCAACTGTGCAAGCGGATCATCATTTTTATGTCCACCATTCCGAACTTTTTATAGAATATGATAAGTAAAAGATAAAATTAAGATCAGTTTTGTAAACATAACGGTCAAGTAATAAGTGTGTAAGGTATAAAGTTTTCAGCTTCGTTGAATCCTACTTAAATGGGGGGAGATAATCCAAAAAGCACTCTTTTTTGAAAAAAAATAATTTTAAGGATTTTTTCTGTAGAAAACTAGTATATACAGTAAAAATGTATATGACCATTTGTTAGATAATTTTGATTGTTAGTTGAAATATTTTGTTTAACATTTTTATAACAAAATATTGTAACCACAGTAAAATAAAACCTTAGCTGTGCAAGATAGTTTGCAATTCTTTGCCTACCAATTTTTATTTTTCATAGCTTATAAAAGGTTAATTATCAAGTTTAAAAGGAATTTTGTTAACAGAAAGGTTAAAGTAATTAAAGTGTAAGTTTAAAGTTTCCAGTTCCTTTTAATAACACTTCAATAGGATGAACTGTTCTACAAAATCACATGTTTTTACAGAGCTCACATTTACTGACTTTTCTGAGGAAATTGGATACTAAAATTTAGTTTTTACAGTAAAACTCTAGGCAATTTATTCACTTTATCTTCAATCATATATTCAGATCCAACGTTGATTGGAATACAATTATGGGAGATAAATTTTTTAGTGATGTTGTAATGTGACTTCCATCTTGAATGATTTGTCTCTATGGCAGCTGTATCTGGGGAGAGCGTTTGTCAACCAGTACAGAGGAGTCGACAGTCTCTGTCTTGCCGGCCTCTTGTTCCCGTCCACCTTCCTGGACTCGGCGTTTGTCCCTTTGGCTCAGGCAATTCCAATAAGGTACAACTTTTACCCTTTCAACTTGACTGTCTTCTTTACTATATATTTATGCCAATTTATGTTTTGTTAGTTGAATAATTTAGAGTGAAATAAATATTTATTTATTTTATTCCATTATTTTGTCATACATTAAGAAATATAAAGATAATATTTGTTACCAAAGGAATTATAACATAATAACGATTTAAAAATTTAGCATCACCTTAATATTGATAGAATTTATTAACTATAAAATTTGTATTTACTATTATGTAATATTTAGTTCTTTTTGGGTGTTTCAGCCATGTTGGAATTCTTTTTCAAACATCCAGTCACTCAGTATTCCTTTATGTATACTGTGGTTTTACATCAGTACATACAGTATAATTTCATCTTTGTTTTGAACTATCAAATCAAAATGTTACAGTTAACCATAAAATTACTTAATTTCACTCTTTTGGTATTTTACTTATCATTAACAAATATTTTGTTTTTATAATTGGTTAATATTTTCCGTTTAACAGTTTACATTATACTGGGTGGATATTTCATGTGTTTGTATTGACCAAACAAATAATAATACATAAACAACTTTGGATTAATGTTAATCTCGTTCATAATGTAAGTGAAATCCCACACACATTTTGTTGATGGACTCACAAGAATATGCAGTTTCCTATAGATGCTGAGATAATTTTGTACTACAATTCTAATTATAGTAAAAATTATTTGAACATATTGAAGATATCCTCATTACACTTGACATGTTCAATAAATAAGCTGTATCAGGGCAGTGTTTGACGTCTTAATTAAATAAATTGTATCTGGTCAATTATTTTTGAACTGTTTGACGTTTTATTAAATAAATTGTATTATAACGTTTTTATTGTTGTGTATGACGGTTTTCATTAAACAAATTTTATCTAGACAGTTATTATTGTAGTGTTTAACGTTTTCAATAAACAAATTCTATCTAGACAGCTATTATTGCAGTTTTTAACGTGTTCACTGAATAAATTGTATCAGGACAGTTTTTTAGTACAGGTTTTACAGTTGACCTGTTCTTTATGTATATATTTTAATGTGTCCGTTGTAGGAGTGGCCAAGCTCACTAGTATTTGAAAAGTTTTGAATATAACTTTTCCATTTTTCTTTGTAGTCATGTTAGGTAATTTATGATGTATTATTCTAAATCACTTTTTGCATATTTGTACACATCATAATTCTGAGTTAGTCGATATACGTATACTAAAAAGGTTATTTGTTGGCTGGTATAGTTTCAAGTTCCAATGATTGTGCTTCTTTAATAATTAGAAGTAATTATGGAGTAATATATAATCTGTTATACCTTCATTATTGTAACATTTCCTCGGATTGCCGGCTCTTTGTCACTTGTTTCAGTTTACTCGGATGCCTGGGCGGCAATTTATCAAAGCTGGTTTAAAACGATACGAGCGTAATCGGACCAGTACTCAATCCAAGCTTAAAGATGATTTGTATGTACCACCCCACGCTATTACGCTATATAGAGGTAGTGATTGTACATAGGCGCAATAAACGTTTCTAATCAGATCATGCGTTAAGATTCTACTGAGCACTGAAAACATAAATATTAACTTTCTTAATTTGTTCCTTAACTGTTGTATGTGTGGTACCCATTTTAAACGCATATCAAACACGATACCGAGATACTTAAACTCACTCACACATTCTACAACATCACAAGACACACATCCATTGTGGTCACCACATGTATGAAGATGCAAATTAATGTTTATCGCATCATGATCAGCCCTTAAAGAGATTGGCAAGCATTTTGTCTTCTGTAAATTTACAGTGAGTCAATGTGATCAAATCATCGCTTGAAAGTAAACAAGCCACGCTTAGCAGAGCCGAAAACCTCCTCCCAGCTGGTTCTTTCAAACAACAAAGCCGTGTCATCGGCGTATAGGAACAGTTGACCATTATCTAGATTTATTTTCCCAAGTTATTAATGTAAATTAAGAACAGGAGAGGCCCAAGTGTGCTGCCTTGAATTACTCCATAGTCAATTTTCCTATTACAACTAATTTTCCCCATAATCGAAACTAATTGGTATCTATCAGTAAGGTAATTCTTGAACCAATATAATGTAACCCCATGAAAGCTTATGTGTTCAAGTTTTTTTTACTAGTAACGGGTGATCAATTGTGTCGAATGCTTTAGCTAAATCAATATAAACCAAAAGTGGTTTTTTATTCCGGCCAATAATGTCGTGGATTTTATTTGTAAGACTAAAAAGGTTGTCATTAATATATTTATCATTTATGAAGCCAAATTGGTTTTTAAAATGAAAGTTTCGATTTTTTTTAAATGTAGCGACCTGTTCTTTTACACACTTCTCGAGTATCTTAGCTAGAGCGTTGGCTAGAGTGATCGGTCTGTAACTGACGCATAAATGTTTAGCACCATTTTTAAAGATTGGGACAACTTTACCTATTTTGAAATGATCTGGATAGATTCCTTGCATGATACTACTGTGAATTATGTGTCTCATAGGAATTTTTAGCTTTTGAAAATTCTTCTTAAAAATACTATAGGGTATGCCATCCACACCCGGTGCAGACCCGCCTTTTAACATTCATTATACATCGCTCTAAATCATTCTCAGTGATAGGAACCAGCTGGAAGGAGTCCACCCTATGATCTACATCCCTGACAACCTCGTCGACCACAGGGGGGATCACACTAGCAAGTTTAGCACCGACTCCCACATAATACTCATTAAAGAGGTCAGCAACCTCTACACTGTCCTGCGGCGCAAAATTCTCAATTGGAAACCTACCCTTCTTTTTCCCTTTCCAAGTAATTTCACTTATTTGTTTCCAAAGTTTTTTACTATTGTCTTAACAGTTATTAATTTGTTCTCTATAATACTTTTCCTTTGTAGATTTAATTAGACGATTCAATGTATTTCTATGTTGTATGAAATGATTTTTCAATACTACGTTGTTTGGTTGTTTTTTTAACTGCCTACTTAACTTATCTCGCTGCCTGATTGATTTAAGAAGACCGGAAGTGATCCATGGTTTAATTTTGATTTCTTTCGAAGCCAATTTTCTTTTTTTAGTTGATTCCATTATAATACTGTAAATTGATTCATTAAATACCTCACAACATTCGTTAACTCTCGTCAGTCTAGTAACTACCGACCAGTCAAAACCGGAAATGAGCTCACTAGCTCGGGTCTCATCTACGAACAAAGTTGCTTGTCTAATATTTTATAGTGGAAATTGTTGGTTTGTTTCATACCCTCCAACAATAAAGAAAGATCAGTTAGTTCCGATTTAATAATAGCTGACTTAACTCTACTTAAATTTGCAATAACAATGAACAAATGATCAATGCAACTCTGCGAGTGTGCTGTAACCCTAGTTGGACCGTTAATACAGCTAGTAAAACCAGCCCCATAAAGAATATCAAGATAACGTTGAGATAACGCGTCTTGAGTTTCTGGCAATATACAACAATTTATGTCACCAACAATCCAGTGTGTTCGGTCCTTAGACATGTTATCGCAATATGACTCAAGGTCATCGATGAACAACTCAAGGTCCCGTTTCGGTGATGGACTCCGATAAACGGCCAGCACGCTGTGCCGCTCCTTGCCAAGCGATACATCCACTTCAATACATATAGCCCCATGCAAACTTATTTCACACTATTCACAGCATACGACTTACTTATATATAAAATCACACCGTCATTTTTATTCCGTCTCGTCTTATTCAACACAACATCGTAACCTTCCAAACACTCAATCACATTACATTCTTCCATCCAGGTCTCAGTCATCACTATCATATCAAATTTTGTATCGTACCCATTTAAAATAACTATCAATTCGTTAAAATTTTTGCTGTAGCTTCTAATATTTACATGCAAAATTATAAAACTATTATTAACAATACCGTCTTCTTTAAAAAAAAAACTAAACTTATTACTATATTCATACACACACTCACTCACACTTCTATATTGTACAGCCTCTTCTATAAAGTCAACCATCTCGCTTTTATACCTAAGCCTACCTACCCTTATTGCAAAACACGCATACATAAATGCTATATCAATACAGCCTTAAACAATAGCAGATCTAGTAAATTAAAAAATTAAACAAAATAAAGTAGAAAAAAGAAACTCCAATAATATACCGAGGGAAAATTTAACTATAGCTATATACAGAATGCTTTTCATGGACATGTATAAAGAAAAAGATTTTTAATAATAAAAACAAATAGAATATAACAATTAAAAATTAAAAAGATATTTATTTGATGCAAAAAGAGGAACCCTAATATAAAAGGCTACTTCGTATAAAAACCATTACATATAACATGTTGAATAATAGGAAAATGTTGTGTCATTATTGGATTGAAAACAAAAGGATTCCCGTTAAAAAAAAAAAATTAAAAACGTAAAATAAAGATATAAAGAGAAAGATATTTAACCTTCAACGTATCATAAAAAAGAGAAGACAAACAAAATATATAACTAGTATAAATATAATAATATAAACAGAAACAGTACTCCAGTTATTTATTACATTCCTGTCGTTCAAGTTCTGATACTTTAACTATTTACTATTGAACATTATAATTTAAAAATAGAACTGAAAGTACGAAAAGAAATGAAATAAAACAATTACAGGATAACATTCTAATATCCGCAGCAAGACATATAACAAACTTGAACTAAAAGAGTATAATCTATATATACACATATTTACACACTATCGTATGAATAAAAAGTAATTACACAAGAATAAGATAATATTTATCAATCGGTTAATTAAATGTTTAAATGAATAAGCTAAATTAAAAATAAACAAACTAAAAAGAAAAAAGAAAGAAACTTTCCTTCATGCAAGAGACATATCAAATTAATACAATACAAATAATATCAATTAACATAAATCTATTCACAAACTGAAAAAGCATTCTTTAAAAATAACAACAACAAAAAAGTACCTCATAATAAGTTTGTAGAGCCCCGATGTCACTTCTTATCAACAACACTCACAATATCATCGACGGTCCAGATTCGAAGGGCCGGTGCCTCCGCCGTTCTTCTCACGAACAACCTCCCGTCCCTAGACCAGGCGTAGACGAGATACCCTCTACGGATTTAAGCCTTTGCTCTCCTAAGGAGGTCCTTGTTGTAGGCTGTGAAGTGTGCACTCACGTACACCCGACCGGGGGCGAGAGAAGCTGCAAGATCTGTTGTCTGCAATGTTTTCCTTCTAGCAGCGCCAAGCCATGCAGCCCTAACAGATCGCAAGACGAACTGCACCACGATGTTAGGATGGAAGCGGTTGTCTCTTGGTGCTGGCAGGCGATGAGCGATGGAGACATTATGTCGCTGAAACGGGACATCGATGGCTTTGGCTATGGCCTGCAGAACAGCATAAAACATCCTCGCCTTGTGTCGCCGGAACTCCTATTATCTCCAGGTTGGAGGCTCTAGTGTACTGTTGAAGGTCAACCATGTCTCGTTTAAGCTCCTTGACCCGATAGGTAAGTGTATCGTTGCTTGCTCTGAGACTGCTACACTCCTTCTTTAAGGCAGTGTTCTCAGCCTCCACCTCTGACAGCTTCGCCTTCACTTCCGTCAGAGTATCGTGGACCAAATGAAGAGATCTTTCCAGAGATGTGAAGCTCTCTCTGATTGCACTTTTACTTTCCACAATCTCAATTGTTAAATGCTTCAGCAGTTCCAATACGGCCGGATCATCTGAATCGGAACGACTAGCAGCTGATGCTGTCTCGTGAGCACACTCGTCACAACGCCACGCGGCTGTCGCCCTGGCAGATATGGCGGCCAGCTTCGCCGTTGTTCTGATGCGGCGCACGCAGGGTGGAACTCCGCTCCACAGTCGGAACACTTTGCCACTTCCTTATGGTTGGTGAAATCCACATTGCACTTAGCACACATCATAGTTACAGCAGCTACTATTAAACGAGTTGGAAATGAATTTAAAAAAAAGTTAATTTACTAAATTAAATAACAAATGGAATTGAGAGAAAAAACGAAATAATTAATTAAATTATGAGCAAAATGTAACGTAAAGACAGAACACAATGTAACGGGCAGGTGGCTAGGTGAGCAGGACGACTCATTAGCCAATCAGATCGACCTTCCGCTAATTATTAGACATATATAAATAATCATCGTATACAAATTATGCAACAATTAAATTTAGTTTGTTCAAATAAAATAGTTGAATGGGTCATTTTATCCGATGACATTTATATCAGTTCGTGGTTGAAATTAAAATTAAACTTATTTAATTTTTTTAATGAGGAGATGCGTTCATTAATTAACATATATAGATGTGTACACTTAAACTATTTATAGCACAATTTACTTACATCGATTTCATTATATAACCATCATTTACACATATATTATCAAATTAATAATAATTATATTTACAACAATCAATGTCATACAGTTATAAGGAGTTATTGCTTTCCAATTTATTAGTTTGAAGTACTAAATGTTACCTTTGTCGCAGTGAGGTCTACTGCATGAAGGTGCGGACGTACTCCCCTAGTGACCACCTCCCGGACTTGCCAATTCCTAACATAGTCATATCAATTCCCCTCAACAACTTAACGTATTCTTCAACCTACATTGCTCAAGTAAGAATATTTCCTTTCAATCTTGATATTGATCTAAACATTATTTTTTCTTTAAGGAGATACGGCACCGAAAATGCTAACTTCACTAATATTTAAACTAGGTTTTTCAAACTATTTTATTTCATAAATTGGTATATATGGAGAAGAAATGTTTCATTATATTTATATATGTGGTTAGACTGTTCTATATAAAAAAAGGTATGTAACAAATATAAAGTGATATAACTCAATGGATTTAGGCCTACATTACCAATATGTCATTTTGTAAATAAACATCTCCTTAAAGTAGGTAGAACAACATCTCTACATAAATTTTGTAAATTTTTATTTGCATTATTTCGTTTAATGTAAATTTTTTAATTTAATGGCTATGCATACAAATGTATATATCAATGCCCATCTGAGAAATGTTTATAATTCTATCTAAATATCTACTTAATATTAATGAGGACAATATATAATTTTGAAAGATGTAGCCTAAGTACTTTTTGGGTTGTATTAAATTTCATGTCGAAAACTTGAACAATTTGCGGGAATCTATTGTTAAAGTCAGTGTTGGATTTGGATAAATTATTTACTTAAAAAGGAATAATAAATGAGTCCTGTTTGCAGGATTAAATGGTTTTTAACTTTAATCGAATAATAACTAAGTAAAAACTAATTTACAACAGTAACATGAAGTTTAATTTGTAAATTTTATATGATTTGAGTGGAATAATGTTATTCTTAGGACAGTTGTAAAAAATGGGGAAATATACATACTAAAATTACAAATTAAACATATATTTCTCCAGAAACATATATGATATTCTCTCCACCAATGATTATTTCTTCTTCTTGTATTTTGTATGTTTTGCTATCTTTTTATGGTTGGAATATTTTAATCGTATATCATTTTGAAAATCAGCATTAAATGCAGGTATGGAAATACTAACAGAACATGATCTGAAACTAGGAGAAATAACACGCAGAGTTATCTGGAGAAAAAATTCAATTAAGGTGGTGTCATAATTATGTCCAGAATGGGTTTTGAGGGAATCAGGTGGACTTATCTCAATAATTGTCAAATAGGTTATTAGAGGATAAACAATTCGAACTTTGTGCCTATAACTATTTATATCTATGTACTATGTTTTAATGTAAGTAACTATGTAAAATGTAATTTTAAGTTCATAGTAGTTTATAGTGCCCCTATTTCAGACCAGCATATTTTCATAGACAGATTAAGCATTTTTTTGTTTTATTTTTGAGTATAAAATTCACAAACATAATAATTGGAGGGGGTATAATTATTGACGTTTTCAAAATTATGATAAGTCTAAATGTTTAAAATATATGCTAAAAAGCAATAACATGAGATATTTAGTCACATTTACAACAAGAATAACAGAACATTCCAAATCGGCCATAGATAACTGTTTAATAAAAAACACAAGAAATAATAACATCTTAATATAAGGTATAGTAACCTCCTTATCAGATCACGATGGACAGATTCTATCTTTCAATAATCTCAATTCAGATAGGAGTACCACCAACAAAATGACAAGGCAAGAGATTCGTACATTTTCTCCACAAAATATCGCATACTTTTCAAACCTAAAAATATTAAACATGGGAAGAAGTATTTTTAACCCCTGTTGAAGTAAATTTAACTTTGTTTAACGAAATGTTCAATTATTATTTTGAACAGGCATTTCCTAAAACATTGATATCAAACAAAATTAAAAAATCAAATTGGTTTTCAAAGGAAATAAAACCTAAAAAACAAGTACTGATTCAACCAACTGAGGAATGCAGGCAAAATACAAATTAAGGATTAAAAATGATATTAAAAAGTTAGGGTTCAAGGAAGATTTAAACAAAGCTAAAACATACTTTTTTGAAAAAAAAAATAAATAAATCGTCAAATATTCAAAAAAACTCTTTGGGACATAATAAACTTGGAAATAGGAAAGAATAGTAAAACAATAAATGATGGTTTATATTAAATAATGGTCTGAACGATATAACTAACCCTAGAGACATCTCAAACACATTTAACAGATATTTTGCAAATGTTGTCAAAGATAAAGCACTTAGCAATAATGATCCGCACAGCACTTTAAATAATGAATTAGATGTGTATATGGAGGTGGAAAAATTATTATTGGCTTGAAAAACATTAAATTCAAGTGGTTTTGACAAAGTGCCTACTACAGTATTGAAGGGAGCAAGACATCATTTAACTAAAGTTTTATGTCATCTCATTAATTCTTCTTTTATTTCTGGCATATTTCCACCTCAACTTAAAATAGCAAAAATAACACCTATCCACAAAAAAGAGGATGCCAAAAATGTGTCGAGGTATCGGCCAGTGGCTTTACTTCCATCAATTTCAAAAATATTTGAATAAATAGCATGTCTACAATTAAAATCTTATTTAGAACAAAATAATTTCTTGGATGACATTCAGCATAGTTTTAGGTCTGGAAGATCGGTCATAACAGCTGCGGTATCCCTTATAGAATCAGTTGATAAGGGCAAACATACAACTAACAGGTATATTCATGGACCTCTTAAGACCTTTTGGCAGTGCCAATCATTTCCTTCTATGAGAACAATTAAAAAACCTTGGTGTATCAAAGAGATCTCTAAATTAGTTTAACACATTCCTATTGGATGGGTATCAATATGTAGAAATAAGACATATGACACCAAGTAACAAACTAATTAATATATCTTCAGATCTACTAATACTAAAATATGGTGTCCCAGAGAGATCATTATTAGGGGATCCTGTTCTTTTTAATCTATCTGAAAGATATAAATAATGTTCTAACCTATAAAAACAACATGCTGATGATTGAAATCTAAAAATCTCATATCTCATAATTACTGTTACGGTCTAACAGGATCCTAAATAAATAATGCAATTCCACTTATGGCTACTAATTGTTACTTTTATTTACAAGTTCTAAATCACATTGTGAAATATTTACAAACTTAAATTATTTCAACTCTTAAATGTATCACTAAAATTTACAATATTTACATTACTTATCACTCTGTTGACCTAGTGTCCGACATTGCTCGGCATATTGTCACAGCACTGTCAGGTCGGCCGAAGGGTGTCTTTATTTGACCTGTAGACGGCGATGGTAAACCTATAGAAGCATCTATAAGTTCTAGATTCCAAATGAAGACCTTCGATTCACATACAGGTGAATTATCTTCTATTCTAGTCCTTTCTTGAAGACCTGGATTGACCCCAGTGGCAGTTACCCATGCAGGGATGGGGCGCAATGACCTAGGCAGTGCCGATGGTTGCTGCAGTGATCCGTAACGATACAATAAGAGATATAAGGGTGAAATAATTTCAGGTCAACACGGGTTAAAATTTTGCGATAGAAAAAACAACGTATTTAGGTCAAAAATGTTTAAAATATGTGCCCAACAACATGAAGTATGAAAAGATTGTTAATAACTTAACAAAAAACTCTAGGTATTTATATTTAATAAACCAATTAATTCATTGAATGAGTATTTCTGTCCACAAAATAATTAAATAAATATGTGGACATTAGTTTTAAAATTTTTATATCAGGCATTTTTATTAAAAGTTGACACTACTTAAATGTACCAGTAGATAGTATTAAGTATGTAATTGAAAATTGTTTATTTTCCCATGCAGCATACAAAATTTACATGTTTTCCTTATTTTAACAGTATAAAAAAAGACGCTCAAGATAAAAACTATATATATGTACCATTGCAATTTATCTTAACTAAACTAAAAACTACCAAAACTGCTGCAGGGAAATATACTGACATGCAAGGAGATCAGAAATGTCCCCTGTCTGCATGCAGGAGCTCAGTTGGACTTAGACTGTAAAAATATAATATTATTTAAAGGAAAACAAAATAACTTGTATGCAGTCATTGCCAGGTAAGCGTACATACACATACGCGAGCGCTCACGCACACGCACACCCACACGCACACACACGCTCGCGCACACCCAGACACACACACACACACATGCACACACATCCCCCCACATACAAACATTCTCACACGCGCGCACGCGCACACACATGAGCACACGCGTGCACACACACTCTCTCGCGCACCTACACACACTCGCACGCTTACACTCACGCGTGCTCACGCACATGCACACATATACGCACACTCACTATCTCGCGCTCCTACACACACTTGCACACCTACACACGCGCGCGCTCACTCTCTCACGCACCTGAACACACTCGCACACCTACATACTCACCCACTCACGCACACGCACACACATTGAGAGTTAGAAGAACTAATTTATTTTAAGTTTGTCACTATTCATTCAAGACTGATTAGGATAGTTAATTATAACTTAGCATAACGTTTTGGTAATCGTACATGTCTAGACACATGGTTAGGCCTACAGTTGTACAAATTGTATTAAATATTAATAAATAAAGTTATTTGGACTTGAACTTGAACACATACACACACACACGCACACTTTCTCACAGGCTCTCACGACATGCACCGATTTACACAAAGTCTTTGATAATAAAGAATACATTTTTTTTGTCTTAGCCTACTGTAGCACTAAAAATAGGTCTTCAACATATGCCTTAGACAATTTCAGCAACCACCGTTTTAAATTATTCTTAATTGATTGTAAAGTTCGAGAATCTTTCACCATACGTGGTACTTGGTTATAAAATGTTGGTCCTAAAAACAAGAAACTTTTTTTAAACGCACTATTTGCTTTAGGTGGTCTAATAAAATCCTTTTGCCTAGTGTTGGGTCTATTTACAGGAAGATCAATAGGTGCACCGAAATTTCCACTTACTTTAAAAAATAAAAAAAGCACTTTGAAACAAACAAGTATATCAGGGGTAATATACCAAGGTCAACAAATAATTGTATAGACTCAGTTCGCATACTTTTCCTTCTAATTATTCTAATAAAACATTTTTGAATACACAACAAAGGATTTATGTGTGTGATATAACTGCTGCCCCAACAAGAAATACCATAATTCAACTTTGAATGAACAAAATCATAATACACCTGACACAAAATATTATCAGGACAGAGAGGCCTAAGGAAATAAAATTTTCGCAAAAACATTAAAAGATATTTTTTACTGTGTTTATGTGATCTTTCCATACTATTTTCTGATCAACTATAAGACCTAGATAATTTACGGTGTTGCTCTGAGAAAGAATGCTACATGAGCATAAATATTCGTTGCAGTCAACACAATGGAACTTTAAAGGTTCATCAAATGTAAAGCTTTGATACAATGAAAAATTTACAATAGTTGATTTTTCCACATTTAATGATAATTTATTACATAAGAACCACAAGGAAAGAAGCCTGATATCAAGCTGAACATCTGATCTTAGCATATTTACCGCTGATGCCCTATATGAAAGTGCTGTGTCATCGGCAAATGCTGTAATTTCCCCCTTAAATGGTCCAAAATATAAATCATTAATGTATATAAGAAACAAAATAGGGCCCAGTACTGAGCCTTGAGGTACACCACAACGAATTGTTTGGACTGAACTTCGTTTGCAGCCAAGATCAACATACTGCTGTCTGTTACGTAGATATGATGCAAACCATCCTAGTGCAATCCCCCGTATACCCGGAAGTTCTAATTTGGACAATAGTCGATTATGATTGACCGTGTCAAAGGCTTTTTTAATATCTTGAAATAATCCGGACACTTTGTTTTTACTTTGACAATTTAAATTAGTGTGAATCTGAGCAATAAAATCCTGCAGTGGTGCGCGAGATAGTGAGTTTGCGTATGTGAGTGCATGTGCATGAGCGCACGTGAGTGTAGGCGTGCGAGTGAGTGTAGGTGCGCGAGAGAGTGTGTGTGTGCACGCGTGTGCTCATGTGTGCGCGCGTGCGCGTGTGTGAGAATGTTTGTATGTGGGGGGATGTGTGTGCATGTGTGTGTGTGTGTGTGTGTGTGTGTGTGTGTGTGTGTGTGTGTGTGTGTGTGTGTGTGTGTGTGTGTGTGTGTGTGTGTGTGTGTGTGTGTGTGTGTGTGTGTGTGTGTGTGTGTGTGTGTGTGTGTGTGTGTGTGTGTGTGTGTGTGTGTGTGTGTGTGTGTGTGTGTGTGTGTGTGTGTGTGTGTGTGTGTGTGTGTGTGTGTGTGTGTGTGTGTGTGTGTGTGTGTGTGTGTGTGTGTGTGTGTGTGTGTGTGTGTGTGTGTGTGTGCGCGCGCGAGCGTGTGGGTGTACGTGTGCGCGAGCGCTCGCGTATGTGTATGTAGGCTTACCTGGCAATGACTGCATGCAAGTTATTTTGTTTTACTTTAAATAATATTATATTTTTACAGTCTAAGTCCAACTGAGCTCCTGCATGCAGACAGGGGACATTTCTGATCCCCTTGCATGTCAGTATATTTCCCTGCAGCAGTTTTGGTAGTTTTTAGTTTAGTTAAGATAAATTGTAATGGTACATATATATAGTTTTTATCTTGAGCGTCTTTTTTTATACTGTTAAACTAAGGAAATCATGTAAATTTTGTATGCTGTATGGGAAAATAAACAATTTTCAATTTTCAATATTAGGGAAATTTCAAAACAAAACTCAAGCACAATGTTTAAAACTAAACATATGACTAAATGTGATAAAAGTAGTGAGCTTGGCATAGGCTCTGTTGTAAACCAGTCAAAATACGAATCGATCAGTAGTTCAAAGGTGACAATCCTCTCTGACAGCCACGGTAGAAATCTTGGTCAACTTATTCAATCTAGGATTAAGAGCAAATCTAAAGTATTTGCTAGTGTTAGTACAAGTGCTAAAATGGCTCAAGTTGTTGATGTGTCTTTAAGTTTCATTATTCATATGTTGAAAGATGATTTTCAAGTAATAATGGCAGGTACAAACAACTTTGTTAATGAGTGCTGTAGTGGAAACAGTACGGAGTTCTGCGGATGGGTCTGGCAAAAATTCGGTCAATAATTATCAAATTTATTTAAAGATTGCTCACCAGAACATAAGAGTTCTTGAGTCAAAGTTGAAGCCTTTCCATATATTCATTGAGGACCAGGAACCAGATATTTTGTGCATATCAGAGCACAACCTACGATTGCATGAATTCAATGTACTGAAGATAAATTGATTTAGTAATGTCGCAGCTTACTGCCACTCAAGTATGAAAAAAGGTGGAATTTCCATTTTTATCAAGGAATGCATAGAGTACAGGGTCCTGAACGTCTCTGAATTTTGTATTGAGGGTGTGATTGAGCTAGCTGCTGCCAAGGTAAAGCTTGTGGATGGAGATCTGCTCTTGATAGATGGTTACCGGCCTCCCAACAACCAACACGATGTGTTTTTTGATTTTCTGTCTAACTGCTTGTGCCGATTTAATCCAGGTTGTTGGAGAACTGTAGTTATAGGTGATTTTAACATCGCTCTGTCAACTGATTCATTCACAGCTTATAAATTTGAGACTATTATGGCTTCCTTCGGGCCGATAAACATATTTACATCATTTAATAGAGAATGTAATGGCTCAAAAACTCTCATTGATCACGTGTTCATGGATCTAGATGGCGGTCAAGTTGATACTACAGTAGTGGTCTCAGCTTTATCCGACCATCATGCTCAGACAGCAGTAATAAGACATCAAACTAATACTGACAATATGGATAAATTCAGGGTTACTAGTCCTATATCAGCCAGCAACAAGCGTGTGTTTAGGACTTTACTTAGTTACGAGGATTGGAAATAAGTATACTTAAATATAGATATTGACGACAAATATGCAATTTTCCAAAACAGTTTAAAATTAAAATATCTGAGAATCAAACGAGGACAATATGGCAAGGATTAATGATAACAAATCAGGAAAATTGCAAACACATAAAATGACTGGATTAGTAAAGGATGACGGTGAAGTAATTAAGAAACCGATGTTAATGGCAAACACATTTAATGATTTTTTTTTTTAAGGTCGGTGGAATGAAAGATGTTGGGTCAAGGCCTAAAGCTGTGGGTGGTTATATAGCTGATTCATTCTTTTTTCACCCACTGACAGAAAAAGAAGTTGAACTTATTGCAAAAGGGCTGACGAGCAAAAAGTTAGCAGCATCAGATGGCATATCCACTATAATTCCTAAAGAACGATTGACTTGCTGTCTATGCCTCTCAGCCACCTGATTAATTCATCTTTTCAACAGGGAAAATTCCCGACAGACCTGAAACTAGCAATTATTAAACCCATACAAAAGAATAAAGGTGAAAATTCATGTAATAACTTTAGACCGATTTCCATTTTAGACTATGTAATAACTTTAGACCGATCCATGAAAAGAACAACGTACTTTTCAAAAATCAGTTTGGTTTTGTAAAAAACAAAACAATAGTACATGCCATGTTCACTCTTACATCTAACATTACTAGATGTCTTGACTCAAAACTGTGTAACTTGGGAGTTTTCTTCGATTTGAGCGGGGCATTCGATAGCGTAAACCATGACTTGTTGCTGAAGAAATTATCTATGTACGAAATTAGAGGCTTGGCCAAAGAGTGGTTCAGTTCCTACCTAAAAAATCGTAAGCAATATGTGGAAATAACTGCTATGGATAATTATGGTTATATACGTGCTCATCGTTCAGAGGAAAAAGTCATTGCCAGTGGAGTGCCACAGGGATCCGTCCTCGGCCCCGTCCTGTATTTGCTGTTTATTAGTGATTTGCTACATAGTATAACATCAGGCAAGTTATGTCTCTTTGCGGACGACACGTCATTATCTGTATTTGGCCCTAGTATGGAGGATCTGGAGGTACATGGGTCCATTGAGGCCAATAATTTTCTCCAATGGTTTGACGAAAACTTAATTTCACTTAATGCAGACAATACTAAAATTCTTGATTTTCATATAAATACAAAAAGAGCACAAATTAACATTGGAATAAATATTTTACTGGGTGAAAAACGGATAGGAGCTGCTCAATCAGTAAAATTTCTAGGTCTTCATCTGGATGCTGCACTTAATTTTCATTCTCATGTTGAAGTCATACGCGGTTGGGTTAGCTCAAGAATTTTCCTCCTGCGCCACCTATCTAGGTTTGCCGTAGTGGAGGTAATGATGTCTGCCTACTACGGTGTAGTTTACTCTTATTTAAACTATGCCGTATCGATTTGGGGAGCCAACAGCTCAAGGACCTTGTTCCACTTCCGTCTCCAGAAACGCGCTGTTAGAGCAATATTTGGGCTCTAATCTGTTTGTTCTAATCTAATTGACGACGATCCTGCAGGGAAATATTTTGTGTTAATAACCTATTGACGTTTCCGTCGATATACATATTTTCTTGCTTAATATTTGTCAAGGAGAACCTATTATCATTTTCTATCCCAATTTCATCTGCCCATAACCACTCTCTCCGAAACAGTGCACATTTTGAAAGTTCCTCACCACCGCACGTCTTTTTTCAAAAATCTCCTTTTTTATAACGGCATTAGATTTTTCAATAAGTTACTTCTTGAACTCAAGTTGCAGTCAAACCTTTCAAAATTCAAAAATAAGTTAAGAGCCATACTCGTAGATAGATCTTACTACAGCGTTCATGAATTTCTTGCTGGTGGTTCAATTTAAACAACTCAGCACATGTTGTGCACGTTAGATTTATATTTGTTAGTATTAAGTTGTAAATAGTATTAAATAGTGCACATTTCATTTATACTACTAATATATTTTATTTTTGGCTTCTAAGACTTATAAATACTAGGAACTATATATATATATATATATATTGACTTAGTTAATGCAGTGTTGTATTGTAACTGTAACGAAATAAATGACTTATTGACTTACTTATTGACATATAATTTGGTGGAATATTCTGAGGTTTTCGATTACTATAAATTAAGGATTCGGTGCTCTGGGCCTGCTGAGTCCTAAAAATGGGTGTTATACAGGGACTTCGACCATGCCTCACTTCCCAACAGATCACCAACCACAGTAACCGCAGAGGCTGGACTATCAAATGAACTGTTGGAGCCACATTGATACGTATTTAAAGTGAAACTGTCATTATTTTTATAGTTAAAGTTGTATATAATTCTAGCACGTAATTTTCTAACTACTCCATTATAGCTTTTTTTTAATGCAAGTGTCTTAAGCTACACGTTGTTAAGATTTTTATTTACGAGACATGACTCCATCTACAATAAACTCACATAATAGATTTTACCCTTACAGTTGAAATGTAGGCTATGCCTCGTAAAACCGTATCGGGAATTTGGTCAAGAGATACTGCTCAATGATTTTAATAAATTTGCTGTTGGCTACTGAAATAGCACGGTTTGGGTCGGGGATATCATACCTCTGGGGTATACCCAGGACTACAACGTTCGTCATTTTAGAAGATTCTAGGATATCAGTCAAAGAGTCCCTCATACCACCTCAGCACTGTGGAATATTATTTGTTCTAGCCAAGAGAACAAGACAGTCGGTTTTGGTCAGCGATTTCCAGATATGAGTGCTATCCTGTAGTATAGTTTCAAGTGTCTTTCCAGGTTTAACAATACAGGTTATTTTGAGAAGACTTGTACTTTCATCTGCATAAGAGGGTATGGATTACTTCCATGAGAGACACTGACCATCATAATGTTAGACGATGACGTCATTACTTCATAACGTCTTACAAAGTATTATTACGTATTGACAATTACAAGTTACAATTAACTTCTTTTATAATTTGTTCATAATTACATTGCATAATATAGTTAGGTTTTTAAATAATCCCTGTCAATAGGTAAAATAAATGCATTTAGAATACTTTGTATCCCACATCACGTTGCTTGGAATTTATTTCTAGTAAAATTGTGCCCACCCATGGTACCATAGTGATGGTCAACAAAACTACTAATAATCTTAAAATAATGTACGGCATTCATCTTAAGTCTTCCTACTATGACGGTAGGTTGTGGGTAAGTTTTGAAAAAATGACATTTTATCATAAATAGAAATTGCTTCTAAACACAATAATACCTCAGAAGTAGATTTAATTTAATGGATGATTAAGTATGAGTTCGATTTTAAATTTTAATTTTTTTAAAATAAGTAAAATTTAAAAAAATATTATTGAATGTCGTTCATAATATTCTAAGATAAACTATAAGTTATTTTCCATAGTTAGTTGATGATATTTTTTACCATAAGTTCATTTACGTTTAGCGTCTTCCGTTATGGTAGTCATTTATTAGTAGTTTTCTTTGAATGAAACTTATCAGTCTAGTAAATAGAATATGTCAAGTTGCTATTTTTTAGTAAAACGAACGTGTAATCAGACTATACAATCTATGTAATGTTTTAAACGCCCATCAACATTTACCAACTTAAAAAACACAAATTCAAAGAATGGCAGGACCTACATTTCCCTTGTTGCATCTATCTTATTTGAGTTTAACTTTGTTACTTTGTACTAGAGTTATACGTTGTTGCCTTGCTTGTTCAGTGCTTTATTGGGTTACCCGGCGTTTGGACTACCAAAGGGTGTGAGAACTCCGCCAGTTCAAAGGGCATGGTGATGTGTGCCTGTCAGCCGTACTCGTGTTATAGGTGAGCATGTTGGGTAGTTTTAGTACCTTTCATTATGTACCACGAATTTATTACAGAGCAGTTCTAATAAAATTCGAAAATATTAAATAAAATAAATTACTTTGTCAAAAACAGCAATCGTAACTATCAATTATTTCTATAAATTAAATTACTTTATTAATTACTTTATGACTCTTTACGCAAACAAATAATTCATTCTGTATAAACTAATAAATTTGAAAAGAAATAGATTGACTAATTTTTGTTTTTATTAAGATTACTATGAATAAAACACAGTTAGTTTTGTTATATCTGTAATATTGAAGGAATTTTAGAAAATTTCAGTAAATTCAATTCTTACTAGTTCAGTAAATTCAATTACAAATAATAATAATATTTTTTTGGCAATAAAATTAAAGTAACTAAGTCATGTGGTTACGTGTGTCCTCAACAGTCGCAGTTTGTAGGTCACTGCTCCATTATAGTTTTGAATAATACATTTAAAAAATAATTATCAGACTTTGTGGCAATAAAACTAATAATGCCTGTTTAGTTATTTTTAAACAATGAATTCCCAACCTAAACCAGAAATAGTAGAACTCTTAAGTGATGCACCCATCCATTTCCCAAGGAATGATTTTATCCCTGTTAAATATTAATTGTTTGTATAGTTTTTTAATTAGCATAATACGTGTTGGTACATATACAGTACAAGTAAACGTCACACAACACAAATTTATTACAATATAAGCACAAAATGCACAAATATACTATAATACAAGTACAAAATGCACAAATATTATAGTGATCGATTTCGGTGTACCACGCTCACCCTCCTCAGGCCAGAGGGATTCACAAAATAATGGAAAATGGTGTTCAACGACTCAATTTATAGGTCTTTGATCACTTGACCCGATTGGCTAGAATCGTCAAAATGGCAGCTGCTGTGATATTATTGGTTAATCCCTATTGGCTTTTACTTCTGTTCTTTTTATTTGCTGAAAATATATTATTAAAAACTCGATCACCATAGTATTTGTGCATTTTGTACTTGTATTGTAATATATTTGTGGATTTTGTGCTTATATTGTAATAAATTTGTGTTGTGTAACGTTTACTTGTACTGTAATTGTTTGTGCCATAGTATTTTCTTGCGGAAATGATTGGGAGTGTGTTTTATAGGAAATTTAACATTTCAAATTGATATTATTATCGTCATTTATCGTTTTGAGGGTTTTTGGTTAGTACGCGTTTGAACCTTAGAAAATTTAATGAACTGTAGTTAATGAAATGTATGTAAATGACTTAAATCCCACTAGATATGTTTGACTGCTTTAATTTAATTGGGTTCACAGATGTATTGAAGCATGTAAATGCAAAAATAAAACATAAAGGAATTTTCGATTGCCCTAAACGACAATTACGTGTCCATATCCACTCAAAGTATCCGTAACAAATAAGATGTAACTAGACTTTTGCATACAACATTTTCCGTGATTTTATTACAATTATTGAAGTTAAACATTGAAATATATTAATTCTAGATATATGTTTAAAATGAGGCAGCTGATATGCAAATTTGAACATGAGGTTATTGCAAACTTACAATTATTGTATATTCAATTTGAAAGATAAAGTATTTGCCTTAAAACTCGGGTTGAATTAATCTTCACGCGTATAAATCAGATTTCCTGACCTAAAACATCGATCTAGGATTTACGTAACTGAGATCCATTTATGAAATGATGAGTTAATTGCAGGTTAGTTATTGTGCAATTTAAATTTTGAATTTAAATATTGAAAAATCTTTTAAAAGTTAATTTCAAAAACAAACATGTTGAATATATTTTACAATATTTGCGTACTACTTTCCAATATGAGAGGCAAAAACTGTATTTCATTTCCCTTGCTGTGTTTGAATTTTGTCACAGTTTGTCGTAATAATTTTAAATATATTTGTCTATAATTAATTATATTTTACGTGAATAATAATTCATTTTATTGATTTGTATACATGTTATTAATAGAAGGATAGCAAACTTACTACGAGTATTTTGTATGCAATATTTATAAAATACCAATACTACTCCAAGTAAGTCCTGTCAATTTATTGTTTTTATCTTGTTTGTACAAGATTTTATAATTTTTGTACAGTTATTATTTTTAAAACAATAAAATATTTTTTTTAATAGAATAATACGTATTGGTGCATATACAGTACAAGTAAACATCACACAACAAAAATTTATTACAATATAAGCACAAAATGCACAAATATACTACAATACAAGTACAAAATGCACAAATATTATAGTGATCAATTTCGGTGAACCACGCTCACCTTCCTCAGACCAGAGGGATTCACAAAATAATGGAAAATGGTGTTCAACAACTCAATCTATAGGCCTTTGATCACTTGACCCCATTGGCTGGAATCGTCAAAATGGCAGCTGCTGTGATATTATCGGTTAATTACTATTGGTTGTTACTTCTGTTCTTTAAGTCGGTGAAAATACATTATTAAAAACTATTTCGGAATCAAAAGTAACTGTTCATTCATTAATTTATCACGATCATTACATTTTTCTTTAAAAATAAATAACTCTTCCCAAGCATTCGTAATAGGACCCTTCTTACAAACGTTTATACTATCTACATTTTCATCAATTTTATTCAAACCGTGGGTACAATTCAGAAGCTGTTTAGCTAATTAGATATTTCTGGTTTCTTATTTTTAAAATCATAGTCATGATTTTTATATATTTTTCTATAAATCCTATATATTCCTGAATTATTAAATTTTTCGTCACTTTCAATATTCGGGTGAAAAATTTTGGACATAGTATTGTAAAAAAGTCTTAAAAGCTACTGGTAAATAGAATTTCTTAAATCTATTACCAACTCTTTGTATAAACGGTCCATTGTAATGTAGGGATACTTACTTCTTTTGTTCTTTATCGGATTTTTTCTTTTTTAAGCGTTGTTCATTTATTGTCTTGAATAAAATTTTCTATTTTCTTTTTTATTCTGCTTTCCATTTAATCAATGATTGATGCCTTGTATCCATTTGCAACAGCTATTGATTTTATTACATTTATTTTCTGTTTTCTATCTGCAACACTTAATGGTATTGAATACGCCCTATATAACATAATTAGTAGGATTTGCCGGTTCTGGGATAAATTAATATTTTTGAGGTTTTGGGTGACGTCGTTAGGTGGGGTCACGTCAGTGTGACAGCTTAGTGACGTCACTGGGGTTGGAGTAGGTTAAGGTCATTAGGATTGTTTCTAAAAAAGCCCTCTCACACATAGCGAACTCTGTGCGAGAAGATGTATTTTTCAATTTTATTTATTTATTTGTATACAACAGTTTCTTATCTACAAATTTAAAACTTAAAATGAAAATGTCCCGGCTCTACGTCAAACCGGCGTGTCTTCACAGCCTTGTACCTCATCCATCAGTCTATTTTTACAATCCTTTTCCGAAATCTTCAGGTCCGATGATCCAATAAATTCATACATTTTTATTCGCTGGTTCTCCAGTTTCTGTTAAATAAGCAATCAGTCTATTGTAGAATTTGTAGTTGTATTGTAATTTTTGTTCTAGAAAAAAAATACAGCTGATAGAGCTTAGCTTGTTTTACCATTAGATAGAACTGATTTTTCTTCACCAGCAGGTATACCAATTTCAAAATTGAAAATTTGTGGGTTAGTTCACTTTGCCTTTAGGGGCTTCATATATGCATCATTTTTGGACTGCTCATGGCTTACATGCGGAACTTTTGCAGTTGACTAGCCTGAGAGACCAGAAACGATACGTAGCGAGAGATTTCTCCCTGGCCGGCTGGTGAGTTAAGCGATTTCGCGTTCCAAAATTTAGCATTGTGTGGGGCTTCTGTATCTGTATATATATATACATGTCTATATTCTGTGGTACTATTTACAATTAGTGAACAAAAAAATTTCCAATTATAAAAAAAAATCAAAGTCACTAGTTTCAAAAAGTTGCGTAAAAAACGTGTTTTTAAGTTGTATCTCACATAAAATTTTACACTTAAAGTAACAACTAAAACATGTTGGTACTGTTATAAAGTGTAGTAATCACTGAATATGAATATGAGATTAGATATTTTTAGCGTTTGTTTTGTAAATACAGTAGTGCCAAAAAGTCAAAGGTGTATAATAAAATATCCGATACTTGGATATTGAAGGGTTAGGTTCGGTTAGGTTGGATTAGGTTTGGTTCATTAGGTTAGGTTGGTTACCTAACATAATCTAACAAAACCTAACAACCTTAACAAACCTAACGTAACCTAACATTATACCGTATTAAACCTAATATAACATAGCCAAACCTAACATAAAACTAACCGAAGCTAACATAGCTTAAACAAACATAATATAACTTAACCTACCAATACCCAACCTAGCCACATCCTAAAAGAACGTAACTTGACTAAAACAGTACATTTTTGGCGCTATCGTGTATATTAGGCTAATGGTTCGATTCTAAAAACCTTTCCATAATCGTGATCAGGCAAAATTCCAAATAATTTGAGTAACAAAATCATTATATTTACAACAATTAAACATATATTTTTCCGTTTTTCCTCAATCTCGTAATTTGTCAGCCTTTTCTACTGAAAAACAATAATATTCTTGTATCTTGATCATTTATCTATAAAGAAAAGACTAACCAAAAAATCGACAAGGCCCCTGTTCTATATAATTACCTCGTAGGGAAATCCAGAAGGTAAGTACTGTTTAAATAATTAGACGAAAATAGTTTTCTTATATTTAAATAAACTGCCAGAGCACTATTTAGTTGTAATGAATGTTAAATTCACAGTGTATTTGCCATACCGATACAGTACTCAACGTGGACGCCTGGGTTCACGGAAGCTCCAACCCTGTCGACAGGAGCTACGTCCTCGACTGGCCTGATGACGGTAGGCGGCAGCACAGCAGAAACTGTCCTGGCCACGAGGTTGGTCGATACGCAAGAGGACACGTCAGCGAAATTCGACCCTCCAGTACAACATATGAGCCGTCAATTTAGGATGGTCGCTTTCAGGTGCGAAATGATTCTGATCTATTGGTGAGACTGAAATATAAATAACGAAAATAGCCTAAAAAGTAAACCATTTAAACTCCACTAGAGTAATTATCCCCCAAAAAAACCAA